>JAQGAK010000283.1:0-102292 GCA_034696945.1 Lipothrix lubbocki
TTAAAATGATGGTGGATATAACACCTTGCATTTAAGAAATTTGGAGTTATAACATCTTGCACCTCGAGGAGCGATATTATTTTTAGGTCGAGCTCGCTCAGCGTAGTAATGAGCGACGTGTAGTGCTGGAGCAGGGAATTCTTGTTTGAGGCTGGAAAAGTGCCGGCGGTGGCTCTGTGTGTTCACTCTTGAGTTCCCTTACATTTTGATCGATTTTGTGAAGCAGCCATTCCCTTATGCTGGACTGCTGCTTTCCTGCTTGCTGATTCCAGGAAAAAAGAGCAATCCGAAGAAAAGACGACAGAGTGAGAGAGAGAGAGAGAGGTTGGGGGCCTTTCCTTATACACAAACATATACACATTATTACGGAATTCGGTCAGTCAGACACATCTCCATCATCAATGCAGTGAATCTTTTGTGTTTGGAGATTGTATTTAATATAATAGTTTTTCTCTCTCATGGTTCATAAAAACAATATTATCTCCTCTCTGGTATCTTTTCTGGAACCTGGAATAAACATTTTTATTATTCAATTTAAAACCAACGTTTTTATTTATTTTTTTAAAATAATAAGTGTTTTTATATAATTTAAGCTCCATATCTTTCAGACATTTTTAAAACCTTTTTTTCTTTATTTCCTTCGGTCCACCAACAACCCCTTTACCTCATCATCTGCTGAGAGAAGGTATTTTAAACATTATTCGGTAAAGCATGAATTAAATTTGGAAATAGGAAATAACTGTATTTCCTTAAATTTTCTGGAACCCTGTGAATTTTGTATCAATTATGTACCATTGTTATCAGTTTCAATGATCAGTTTTGAAAATAAGATACTGATATTATTTTTTGTTATGCCTACAGGCCAAAATCATAAATCGAAAAAGGCTCTTGAAGACTCTGGAACTCCGGACCCGTTATCTCGTTTATTATTTTAGATGATCAAAACCCTGTAGCGGACATTGGAGTGGGGTCAGATTTGAAGAAAGAAAATTTTGTACGGAAATTTATCAAGAATTAAACTTGACGTATACAGTATAGTTATGTACTAGTATACTTGTACTTAAGGAAAAACTATTCTGACGACTAAAAGCGGAAAGCAAATGACGTAATTCAAGATGAGATCGAATCTGGGATTTACTCAAGTCCAACTATTTGTTACTGGGAATGGGAATCCTGATCTATAAATCTGAAATCTTCCAAAAAATATCCAACAGCAGTTCATGAAGAGTGGGATACGTACGTGTAAGAAGTAAGGTTGCACCATCAAATTCCTATTTTTGGAGTCAACGGGACCGTTTTAAGTTGGGCAGTCAGCTGATAGGAGTGGCGTTTCCCTGTACATTTTACTTGACAGTTAAAATAGTATGGGAAATGCAACTATCACGAAGGGGGGCCTTGCTGAGAGAGGTAAAATCTTGTTTGGTGGTTGTGTGTGCATTAGATTTAACTATTTTCTTTTCATGTGGTTATCTGTTATCTGCTTTGGTTGGGGCATTTCTAATTTGGGGAACGGAGAAACACTGAAAACCAGGAACACACGTACTAATTTCGGGAACACAGGGTTGGAGAAAACCAGGAACGCACTTTCCACTATTTCCGGAAACGGAAAAACAGGATAGGAGAAACAGGAACCGGTGACAGACCTTTTAATTTTAACCCTTTAATTAATTTTACCCTGAATTCACACAGAATTTTTTTTCGTCAAATCAAGTATTTCCGTTGTTATGTCGGTCCTATACTTAAGAGCCGCGTGTTGGAATTCATTATATTCAGTGGATTCATATAGATGTCCAGATGCTCCTTCACACCTGATGAACCTTCACAAGTCCAAACATTAGACTTATTGATGCACTTGCATCAACTTGAAGTGTATCGATTTGATCGGAAAGACTTGCAATTCTTTTATAATCAAGACGGGTGCGAGCATGAATGCCAGTGACCTTTAATTGCTTTCAAAAGTAGTACACGATCTTGGTGGATATCATAAAAATGCCCAATATCCCCATCACGATCAAGTGCAGGTATTTCATTGTAATCCTGTGCGACTATAAGTCTAACTGCCCAAAAAGCAAAGAATAATAAGCAAGAAATAAAATGGACTTCATTGTGAAGTCCTTTCTACGTCAAAATCAAACGTAAAAATCTGAAATCTGCTATCGATAAATCGATGGCTACTTAGCGAAGCGATGTAGGGTTCATTCAAGTTTGTAGGAGCGCAAATATTTTTGGGGCCATTCAAAATGGTCTCAGCATTATACCTGAAGGCTACCTATGTCCAGTTTTAGCAAAATCGGAAGAATGTAATTTAAATACCCGGGTACTTCGAAACAGTCCATCAAATTCGGCTCAAATTTTAAATTATTCCACCTTTAGGCCTAGAGGCTAGGTATACCAAGTTTCAGCAAAATCGGTTTTTTGAAAAAACAAAACCTTATTGCACAATTTTACGCCCATTAGAACTCATTTGTGTAGTTATTTTCATTTTCGGGTCAACACTGAAGGTGTAGTTCATGCCACAAGACACTAACACGGAAAGAGGAAATCTATAATACGCTTCGCTATAAAAATGAGGATGGCAACATTCACAAATAGTTGTTCATAGTATGCATGCAAAGAAATAACTTTAGGGTGAACATTCCAGCATAAAATCCTTAGTAAATATGTAAGTATAATTTATATATCGCACCTCAAGGTGCAATGTGGGTTATCTCCAAATTTCTTAAATGCAAGATGGGTTATCAATCATCATTTTAGCTGCAAGATGGGTTCAAGAAATTCTAGGAATCTCTCTCTGCTCAGGAATCTTTTATTAATCCGATTGCAGACAAAGTATTGTTTGCGGTTCATGAAGTTATTGAGTGCTAATGAACTTCTTAGTAGCTGCAAAGTCGTAGTAGCTGACTGGTCAAAATGGATTGCAAGTCCTCTATTTTAGAGGGCCTCTGGACAAATTGATTGCCGTAACCGGTATATGAACTTATTGCCTTTAGTACTTTGTTGAATGCCCACAAGTTATGCTCTTGAAGGATTTGCCGTGCAAAACAGTAGCTCTCAGCAAAAGCAAGCTCTCAAGCTCCGAGGTTTACATGAATCGTTTAATGATTGTAGCATCATGATTAATATATAATACATAATTATTTATATGTAATGAGGATAAGGGATGAGAGATCAGCATATGAATTTGGTATGTCAAGGGACTAGATACTGAATACTGATCTAGACTGAACTGATACCTTGCAATGGCGGAAATTTTGAAAAAAAATTCTGTGTGAATTCAGGGTAAAATTAATTAAACGGTTAAAATTTAAAGGTCTTTCACCGTCTGTTCCTGTTTCTCTGGTCCTGTTTTTCCGTTCCCGGAAATAGTGGAAAGTGCGCTCCTGGTTTTCGCCGATCCCGGTTTTCTCCGTTCCTGTGTTCCAGAAAGTAGTACGTGTGTTCCTGGTTTTCAGTGTTTCTCCGTTCCCTAAATTCGAAATGCCCCTTTGGTTGTGAGCATTGTGGTTATTAATAAGCACTCGGTTACAAGTGATAAATACAACTAATATTGGTATGAAACGGATACATTGATGCTGATTATTTGTGGTTTATGTGGTACAGTGATTATATGATGGATGAACGGGAAAGACACCGAGATCGTGGGGGTGGAACTTCCAAAGGGGCATTGATGCCTTCACCTCAAAGACTTGTGGGTGCTAGTGCAGTTAATATAGGTGCTGGTGACCCGAGTTCACCCGGTGATGGGGAAGATGGAGGATTTCAGGAGAGACTCATTCCTAGGAAAACATCGGTAGAAACGCAGACTATGAGCGACGATTCTTATTATCAAAGAAAAATTACGCCTCGTGTCCCTAAAAGTAAGTTGTGCTTTAAATATTAATAACATCCGGAATTGATTAGATTGTGATCCTTACAAGAAGTCAGTGTTAAATTTTATTTGATATCGGTTTTAGGGTGCAAAATGGCGGTATATTTAGCTACGGGGACGGCAATCATCCTAGAACCCGAAAAAGGAAGTTCAGCTACAGCCAAGGATATACTTCAAGCAATTATAGAGAGTGAGGAATTGGCTCTTCCGCCTTATGCAGCAGAAGTCTTCTCCATTTGGATGGCTTCTTCCTTTCTCGGTAATTGTAGTAGTTTCAGCTGTGTTAAACACGTTTACCGGGTTTACCAGTTTGATTTGATATAATTCAGGCCCTATTTTAACATATTAACTGTGTGAAAAAAAGGCACACACGACCCATTTTATTTTTCTTAAATCAGGTAAGGGTGCCCCTCAAAATGTTGTATTTTTTCCCTTTTAGGCAAATGTTTCACACAGCCCTAACCATGTTAAAATATGCTCTGTGATATATTGTCAATTTGCATGCAATACTAACACTTTTAAGTTTCGTGATTTTACACAAAGAGTAGACAGTACTGCAGATAGCTGACATCTTATTTATTAAAGTTAGACATTAGGGTAATTTTTTAATTTAGTTTTGACCTTAAGCTGAAATTAGGACTAACATTTTAAATCATGGTATTTTAACAGTGATTCGATTTCATCGGGTTGGTGTTGATGTAATTTAATTTGATTTATTTTTTGTCATTAATACTTTGAACTTTTCCGTCAAACTTTTAGCTTCAAACCAATTATCATTGAGTTTTGTCCCACCGAGAATTCCAAAAAATTCTCGTCCTTACTGTCATGTCATGGTTTTAGTCGTAATTAACACGAAATTCGGACGTTTTATCTCAAAAGTATTTTTGGCATGCATTTTAAGGTCTTGATTCAATTATTTTTACATTTACCGTTAAATAAATGTAATTTTGTAAGTTGTATTTTCATTTCTACGAAATGTTTTTTGTACTTTCAAGTTTTACAAAAAGTATTTTGTAATTTGTATTTTCATTTCTACAGAAAGTATTTTGTATTGTCACTTCTACAGAAAGTATTTTCATTTCTACAAAATGTATTTTGTACTGTCAAGTTTTACAAAAAGTAATTTGTATTTTGAGATCATACATTTTTGACAGCTCTGGTTCATTTGCACATAATTTCATTTAAGAAAAAAATGGTAAACATAAAACTATGCGGTTGAATGTTCGGCATCCTAAAACCCAACTTCATAACTATTTTTGTCTCTGTAAACAGACAAACACGTACCTACAAAACTTACTTGAAATGGTATATTTGAAATATTCCAAATGCATCAATATGAAAGATTATTGAAGGCTAAGTATTATACAGTCAATAAAAAAAATTAGCAGTTGGGGAACAAATTAGTATTGGTGTGGGTGGTAACTGGTAACACCCGGTTTTTCATTCTGTTTTTACTAGTGCGGGCAACTAAATCTACGAGATTTTGACCTAATTTGTTAATTTAGATAGTGTATCACCTAAAATATATGTCATGTACTATACCACTATAAAAAGGTTCTAACGAGATATGTTGTTTTCTATTTGCAGAGGTCCAATTAAAACCGAACCAACAGCCTTTAGGTGTGCGAAAAAATTGGAAAAGGTTACTTTTCAATTATAGTACAGCGACGCATCTTGAAGCCGAGTCGGATGAACCACGTATCTGCCTTCGTCGGTCAGCATATTTTACAAAACGCGATGAAATGAGAATAAAAGATGGAAAGATATTAGAATTATTTTACGCTGAAGCACGACACAATATACTCAGTGGACGCTACCCATGCGAAGTTGATGACTATTCAACCTTGGGAGCTCTTCAGGCTGGCATCGAAATGGGCTCTTTCAATCCCGAAATTCATACTCTGGAGTTTTTCAGGTGAGCGGGTGTTCAGAACGTGTGTTAGTTTATCCACAATCATGGAATAAAATATTTCTTGGTTACTCACTAACTGAGTGGTCTAGTTTTGAGTCAAGTTAGTACTTAACAAAAGGAACCGGAATTAAAAGAGTGCAGTATTAGGTGTAATTTAATTATTGTTGTGTTCGGTTGTAGACAAAATCAGAGGCAATTTTTGCCTGAACATGTCTGTGAAGCAACGTGGATCCCATCTTTCCTTTTGGGTAGGAAAACCAGTTCTCCATCGTATCTGGTATTGGAAAATTTTCGTCGCATTCCTCCTACCACGCCGTCCAGGAAGTTGGTCCGAAAATACATGGAGCTTTGTTGGGCTCTTCCATATTACGGGTAAACTTTTACTGCTTTTACTTCGTAGTTGGTAGCAGAGTTGGCAATTTTCGAATGCCCTGTGATATCTGCCTGCCCTCGACAATGTGCCCTTGGGTATGCCCAATGCCATAAAATGCCCAACTTCTAATATGCCTGGCATTTAGGGTGTATACCCAATATTTACAAAGCACTCAGTTTTTGCTACCGTAAGGCCAAGTTTGCAAAATACCTTCGTTCAAGAGGAAAATATCAAGCAAGCTAGAAAAGAAAATTGAGTGCTACAAGCAGTTTGAATGCAAAGTAACAATGACAATAATTGTTAAATATGCAAAGTAAGCATAATTTAGATAGGCAGATATGTGATTGTCAATTAGAGCACTACAAGTTAAATTCATCCGAGTGCAATATTCATTTCGCATTTTGACACAGCTTCTAGGCCCAGTGAGGCTGAAGTCAAGGATGTTAGTTTGACTTTGACATCTGGTTTTGGAAAATGTAAGGTGCATTTTCCTTATAGATTTTTACGCTAGAGTAGTATCTAGAAGTAAGAAGTTCCACTCTTGATGAAGTAACCCAAAAACCAGTTTGTATACAATAGGAATTAACTTCGTTGTACTAGAGCTATCTGTAGTTACAGAAACAAGTTTTTGTAGCATTTAATTATTTTACCTTTTACAATTTTAAGCCGGACTCCTTATCTTGTCCTTCCAAATACAATTTTTACTATTTTAGTGAATGTAAAATCAATATGATAATGCTGGAAAACTAACTATCGTTTACATTTCTAGACATAATTAGTTAATTACCTATATTAAATTACAATCGCCTTAGTCAGAATTAATCACGACACAAAATCACACTATCACACAGGTAATGTGGAATAAGGTTGAGGTTGCTTTCGACCTATAAAAGTGCGAAAAGAAGAAAAACATAAATGGCGTGGCCTCAAAGCGATATTTTTTAAATATATATTTTTTATTTATTACCTTGCAATTAATTGTCTCAATCAGAATTAATCATGACACAAAACCACCAAAGTTATGTGGAATGGTGGTAAGGTTGAGGTTCCTGTTGTCTTAGGGCGAAAAGCATTAGCCGTTACCTCATTTTATATTTTTATCTATTTATATCTATATATATTATTTTTTTAACAATTACTTTAAATCTTGCTAATTAGGACTAATCAGGTGGCAAAATCACACAGATAGTTTTGAATATTGATGTATGGAATTGGACCATGATGATTTATATGCAGGGAATAATGAAATGTTAATGCGCTAATACTTTGTGGTAATGAAATATACTGTAAAGTCATACAATTTTGCTAGACTTGCGCCTACCCATTTTTCTGCTAGATATTTCTTTCTTTCAAAGAATTAAATAAATAATTTATAGACACTAACTGTATTTTCGAACTAGTAACCAAATGCGCTAAATAATTTGTTGGAAAAACAGACGAATTCAGTGTACATAATTGAATGATAATAATTGTTAATACGTACAAAAATGTCGCAGAATACAAAGTTAACACTTACAATTAAAAGGCAAGCCTGATCTATAAGAAAAGAATATTATCTCTGGAAATTGGCAATATCTGATGATGAATGTTTGTTTTTAATGTGTGTACCACAGGAGTGCGATGTTCCATGGTCAAGTTGAAAGCCCAGCGAAGGGTCTTTGGTCTTTCCTCGACCATCCAGACAACTTTGTACTGGTGGCTATCAACAGTCACAGCCTTCATGTTATAGACTATTATAGAAATGTAAGTGCTTCCGTTCATTTGATACGAATATCCGGAGTGTGAATAGTGAATGAATACTAACAGTTTGAGTCATTCATATTTTCACGTATACATGTTTAATTCACAGAGAATATTAGTGGGAGCCCGGTTCGAGTCTTTTAAGGTGGAATTAGGATGGCCCTCACATCCGTCGCATGAAACGAATCCCAATTGCTTTCCTTGCCTTTTTCTTCAGTTTCAAGAACCTGATAGTAGACATAGTAAGATGCTCCAAATTTTTTCAAAACAAGCACCTATGATGGACTCTCTTATTACAAGATTCCACCGAGCAAGAAGTCGAAGTCAGAACCATATGGATTCTATAGACGAGCTAGATGGAGGAACCGTGGAATCATCTGAAATCGATGGCGGTAATAAAATTTACTTTTTTTGTCGTTCCTGTATCAATTCAAATGTTCGGTTGCTTCCAGTCGCAGTGCTTTTAACTTATTTACCATGGCGTATACGATATGAACGCCTAGAAACTAGCCATAGCCAGTAAGGTTATTTATAAGTTCATAAACGAATCTAGTGAATGAACCTTATTTCATTGCCTACAGATTTCCTGATGTCACTGAAAACTGTAACGCAATGCGGTGATGAAACTTCATGCCTGAGCAACAAATTAGGAGAACTCTCGCTAGCAACATTCGATGAAGACGGTATTTGTATAGGCCAGTCTGGATCTTGGGCGTTTGCTCAATAGGGTACGTGGAATTTAAAGCTGTTAATCAATCTGATAAATCTTAGGCGCCAAAAATTGATTGATACAATATTTTAAGTTCGAAACGGAGGTTTGCTTCTTCTTATTCAACGAAACTAGTATTTAAGGACATAAATTTAGACGCCAATTACAAAACCTTTTTTATAAGCGATCCTGAAGTTGCATGTGGTTGCTCAGACTGTCGCCGCTCAGTAGTAACATAAATACAGTACAAGTTATTTACTTACGTGTAAGTACTTCCGTGTTTCAACGTATTCGATTTTACTTCCATTGATGAATATATTGAAACCGTTGTCTCCATAATAGTTAAATGTTGATTCGTATGTTACATGCGATCCTTCAGTAGGGCAGTAGTCATCATTGTTGGAAGTCCAAAACATGATGGCTGCGACCACATCGTTTTATATAATGTAATGTCACGTTCTTCATTTCAATACACTACACGAAGTTCACTGTTTGGGTTATAATGTATGCCTCAAACGTTATAAGTTCTCATTCTCTAATTACGTCATCAAAAAGGGGGAGAGGATAGGTTGGGTTACCAAAATCTGGCGATGATTTTTCAATAAGTACGGTTTATTAAAAAAATAATTCACCACCCTGATGTATAAATTTCCAACTCGGAATTGATTTTAATTAATTTATGACAGTTTGAAGAATAATATTTTTACTATAGTTTCTCATTTAGAAATACTTTTGCAGTTACAATCGAAAACTTGAATCTGAATGGAGAATATTTTGTCTCCCTACATTACTTGATGATTTATCGCCTCAGAGAGGGGAGGCTATTAATAATTTTGAAGGCGTAATTTAAAGAATGAACCCAAATTTGTTCACTATAGTAAGTACCTTCGCATTGTTCTGTTAAGTATAGCGGTTCTAAGTTACCTAAGTTTGATATTGGTAATCTTGATCTCACCTTTTCTGTTGTCGTAAAATATCATGTTTTATATAGTCGATACGCCCGCTAAAAAGATATTCCCAGACGATTCCATACAGTAACTTCAGACTTACTAGAGAGAGAATTTCGTTGTATTATAATTGTACCACGACTTTATCAAAAACGGTTAGATTGCATCTAAATTAAACCAGTTATGCACAAAAAAGATTTTTAGTAACTTTGCATGTATTTTAACCGGTGGCGCAGAAGGTCCTTCATATTATACTGTCCTTGGTGTTACTTTTAACTTCGATACCCATCCAGAACGCAGCGTGGTTGAATTGTTAAAATCAGAATATATAAATACTTCAAAACCAATTCAGCATCATCATTTCCTTTTTTCTTTTAACAGTACTATCTGTAGAAGGTGGTAATTGTATGAGAATCAACAATCTTCCGACATTAATGGAGTAATGATCAGGACACGGCACAATTTTTGCCTTGCCTATCTAAAAGTTTTCACATTTTTTACTTACATGTAAGTGTACATCCATTTCCAGTTACCCATGTCCATGTCCTTCCATGTTATAGCCTTCAAATATTTTCGGTTCAAACTTTTTAGATATACTCTCACAGTGGCAATAATACCTGAATCAGTTTAAAATCCAGATCCGTTATACAGTTCCAAAATTAATTTTTATGAGATGACTTCATTTCATTTCGACAGTGACGGAAATATTATTGTTACACTTTAAAATTGTCTTCCTTGGTATTGCTGAAACTTAATGCGTTAAATCCAATAAGAGAAATATTATTTCTCTTTGGAAAGTTTTCGGAAGTGCTTATTTTTTCGTAATTAATATTTTAAAGTATACGTATGTATAAATCTGTTCGTACTCCAAGATCCAAATACTCTTTGTTTTGGCTTGTCACTTTCAAAATTGATGAAAATACTTATTGCCACCATGATAGTGTTGTTGTTATTGCAAATTGTTTCCGAACTTGCATATTTGTTGTACCATGTCTTCATGTGTAAAGACTTTATTACTTATTTATTGAGTAAGTATTTCTACTTGATTTTATACATATGAAAGTATCCTGTCAAGTGAATAAAATTACTGTTGTTATTACTGTAGTCACAATACAATGATGTGCCCAAGTGTATTACTTCTACATATAAACGTTTGCTGGAAGAAATAGAGATGCAAATATAAATTTTGCATATTTTAAGTGCATTCTGGCTACCGGGGATATACAAATAATATTTATATCTCTATATCGTCGGATTGATTTGAAATAATTTTGTATACGGTATCAATAAATTATGTGAGTCATTTGTCAACGAGTTAATCAACGAGGAATGTAATATTGAAAATTGTGATTTGTCAATAATAATAAACTAACTGTTAGCATAATATAAGTAGTGAATATGACGTAAAGAAAGTAGTCTGACAGACATAAGCGCACGTATGATGAGGAGGTTTACTTTTATTTAATTGTTATTATTTTATATTATACTCTACAGTATATCGATATAAGTATTGTATGATTGTTTGCAAAACAGTTTATATATGTATCATTCATTATTCATTTGGTACTCTAATAACCCTATATACAAGAAGCAAACCGTTTAAATCACGCCCTTGAGACATTCAAAATCATCATAAATAAGCTATAAAAGTTAATCTTCTTGCCTCTCTATAATGTCCAACAATCTATGTAAGTCCAAAAAAACGAAAGCAAATAATTTGGATAAAATTGTTGGCTGAATTCAAGAGGGGCACATGACATATATAAAGTGTAAATTATATATTATAATCATTATTGCAAAGTTAAGAAATTTGTGATGCAGTCGATTATTATAAAATGGACAAATGTCATACATAACGCATTTTAACTGAAGCTCTTGAAATAATACATACTTATATAAATATAAAGTAGTTAAATAAAATACATACAGCAAAATCAATGAATCCGTATATGCTGATTGTTTATATCCATAAAAGTATGTTCCAGTTGTCACCAGTAAACATAAAATGAAAATGATCCATCAAATAAATTGAAACCAATAAGAAATAAATTAGTTTAAGCTAATAATAAAAATATGGCAAAAAATATCGATTATACTTCCTCAATCGCCTCGATTGAACTTTCGACGGTTTAACAGATATGTAAAATGTTACACAGTTATAATTATGAAATGCCAGGATAATTACTTTAATGTCTTTTAAACAGATGGATATATGTGAGTGAGTGTTTTCGGGTATGTTTGTGTATGATGTGTAATGTTATTTGATGCTATCACATGCGGTTAATTATGTACGTGCATGACGGCAACTTGTTTGAAGCGCAACGTTTTGCTGGATTCTTAAAAAACATAAACGAACGGAACATTGTCAGGAAATTAAATTCATTGTTAATGCATTAATAATTATAATAATAATAATAAATTGATGATGTGTGAACTTGTTACAAGATGACATAGATTGGAACAACTACCAGTTTTGTATTGTAAATAAATAATATAAACATGAAAGAAAGTCCTCAACATTTATTAGATAAGCTAGTTTAAAAGCAAGAACCAGAATATTATTTCTACTTATATGTTAATAACAGAGATTTGCATGTAAAGAAAGCAAGAAAATATTCTCCGAGTCATTTAGTCATTGCTCGAAAGTTTCCCCTTGCTTTCATGCTTTCACTCGCTTGCAAACAGAAAGTTTTTGCGACGTAATTTCTACAATATAAATTTAATTATGTTGTAGAGTCATATTTAGGTACTATTTAAATTATTTGTAATAGAAAGATTCAACTTAATCGTATGAGAAAGATTCAACTTGTTATGACTCCAAGTAAGTACATTAAACTCATTATCAGTGATGAAATTAGTTAGTTAGGTTGTTAGGTACTAATGGGAACATGTCAGGGTTGCATGTACTGAACTTCATTTAATTATGAGTCGATTTTAGGAATAATATACTTACCATAATGGAGATGAAAGCGTTGTTAAGTGATTAGGTTGAGTAAAACGTGCAAAAGGAGTAGTCTAGACACTATTTATTCAAATCAGCATGGCATATTTGTAACTCCGGACGCAAAGTAAATACACCCGCAGGGATAATTAAATGCATAACATTGGTATACTTATAGTTAAAAATATTCTTACACGCCTGGACTCATTACCCCAATCGTAATACATAATTACCATAATTATTATATGTATGTGCAAAACGTATCTCTTGCGTCGTTAAACTTGTCATAATAGCTTTATTTACTCAAGTATAACAGCTTGTGAGAGAAAGTTCTTTCGCAGTGAAAATTAACTAGCGACAAATTATTCTCATAAAATTGTAAGTAATTGTAAATACGGAAAGCTCAAAATCACGGCTAGAACCATGAAAGGCTGTGAATCTTCTGGAAATATGACTGTCGGGGATACCCAAAACCAAGGTACGTTTACACCTAATATTTTATTTTCATACCTAAATTAAAATGTCTGTATCTATAGAATGAAGGTGTCACGGCCGGGAGTTATTGTTATTATAAATCATTATTTTAAATGTGTACTGAAACATTAAATATTCCAGGCCCAATCCAAAGAATGTTAACTCTTGAGAGCTTTCCAACTTTTACTTGGCCAGTGGACAACTTCTTCGTGAAGCTATTAGGCTGCAACAAGGAAAGTTACCTGTTCATTAGACCATTAACTGATGAGTGGCAGGTAAAGAATAATTTAAAACTACCGCATGCATTGTGTGCTGTAGACTTTTTGTAGTTGATGAGAGCTTTTATGACAGGAGAAGTACGAACAGCTACGTTTGAAGTTAAAGGCTTTCAACCCCTCCAGCATCTCTCCGACACCGGTGGAACGTCAGAACTTCCAAGTGGGCATGATTGTCCTCACGTTCAATTATTTGACCGAAACATACACCCGCGCAAGGGTTGACAAAATTGATGAACAGCGACAGGAGCTTCCAGTGTATTACCTGGACCTGGATGAAGGAGATAACTTCGACGGAAAATTCGAACGGACTTTCGTTATACCGGAGATGTTCCGAAATTTACATTTTCAGGTAAACGACATTTTTATCAGTGTAGTAATAAAAGCTTCAAACCTTGTTTGGATTTGAGCAATCCTGTTTTATAGGCTATTCCCGTCGGGTTGGAATATCATGTCCAGTATTTGGAAACATCCGCGATCACTGAGGTTTTTACTCAAATTTCCGGATTGAACGGCTATCTCAGTTGCAAGTTAGTTGAGTTTAATAGACCGATGAACATTCCAGTTGTTGAATTGCGACGTACACCAAGAGGGAAAGCTATAGAGTTTAATTCATTTATGCAATCGATGTGCAAATAAATAGCTTGGTCGAAAATTCATATGTTAAGTATGTATTTAAAACGTAAAATGTTTTATGGAATTGTATACTTCTCTATGTTCTAAACAAATAGTACAAGTAATTTTAGGTCTAACTTAACCTTTTTAGCCAAATTTTGTGATAACAGCTGTTTAGAAGATGATGGACTGCTTATATTAAACTTTTGTTATTTCTATCTTTACTAGGTATTGCTATAGTCATTATTTGTTATCACTAAAGCTCAAATACTTTTCGAGACTAGAATGATTATAAATATTAAACCCATGATTATGAGTGTAAAGTTCCAACTTGCGTATGACTTTTCGATGAGTAAAAATACTAGAAATGTTAGCTATGAATTTGTTCTTGTTGGAATTCCAATATTTCCAAAAAAATACCTATGGGACATCCCCCAGGATAATATGAATTTATTTGTATAAAAATAGTTTTGACAGAATTATCTTACAAGTTGATAAACATTTTGGAATGTATGGAAGTTTATATGTATTCCGAATAAATTAAATAATCCGAAAGTGTGTTTTGTCATTCAACTAAGTAATACAGCTTAGTAGCTTATAACTAGTTCAACTAGTTGCCGTGTTTAGCATCTTTATAGCCACGATATCGAAGTGGTAACTGGTAACAAAACAGGCTTTCCGTAGCATCCGAATCTGGGGGTATCTGAATGAGCTCAGAACAACAGTTAGTTTTTGTGTTTTCCAAAAGAATATCATCACAACCTGATATTTCACAAGGGGGCGGCACCATTATTTGTAGATTCAATGTGCAGCTCATTTCGTTCGGGGACTTTAAAACAATATGAAGAGACTTCTTTTTCGAAAAAGTTGGAGTTTTGTAGGTGGTTTGGATGCCGTTGTCACGGCTCAAATCAAATATATCCACGGGAAAATTTTCCAGCATAATCAAGCTCTGTCGTAAGTTCTCATCCGTAATCACTTTCCTTGTAAGTATACACACGTGGCTGCCCGTGCTTCTCAAAGGTTTGTCAGTGAAATCAAGAAATTCTGACGACAGGATAATTTTCCTAAAAGCGTGCAAAAAGTTGTTAATCAATATCATATAACAAGAACTTACAATTAGTTACTATTGTAGCTTTGAATACACAGATTTAAGTGAGCTGCCAGCACTCAGATTTAGGTACAGACAAATATCTAAGTTACTAACTTGTGGAATTCTCTCAATGTGGTTTGGAATTGAGACCCTGCTTTGATCGTATTTTCATTGTTTGATGCCTTGTTGAATACTAATGAAGGCTCGAGCTTAAAGGTTACAGTCTCCTTTGGATTATAAATAGATGCACCAAATAAAACAGCGATTGCGCTGATGTCAAGGTTCACGGAAGACAAAAATACTTTTTGTAGTTTCTGCAAAACAGTCCAAACATATTTGAATAGACAACTGAAAATGCAGGTGTTTAAAGACATACACCAAGAACTTTATCATCAGTTTTAGGCTTACCAGAAAAATGCCGTCCCATATATCCCTAATGCTTATTTCTTTAAGTATCATTCGGTTACATTTTGCGGCCTTACGTATTTCCAGGCGCTTCGCCCGAAGATCAAGCTTCTGAAAAGAAATAAAATGGTTCAAGTTAATTCATAGTACTGTAAATATAAAATAAACTTTCAGCATTTCAATGTTTCAGTCAACTTTGATTTAGTCAGCGCAAATTATGTCCATAATTAACTTTTACACCTTTATTTAGCACGTTGTAAGTTGCCAGAAATACGATAGCCTTGAGAAATACTTTCTTGATAATAACTAGTCACACATGGACGGCCACAGGATCAAACTTGTCTAAAATCTAAACTAATATTATCTCGTCTATCAATCTATCCAATAATGAAGCCCCCTCCTACACAGATTTTAATAGCCTGTTATCTCAAGCTGATTCAAAGATAGGGAAATAATTTATAAAGAGAGTGGAATCTAAATGTGGTCAACGTCGCAAAAATGTAAATAAATACCACGTGCTATAAAACCCATATATATTACTTTCGTTTTCGTGTTAAACAAAGGCTCTACGTGAATCTTCAAAACGTTTTGAAAACTGTCATCTTCAATTTTTAAAAATATCTCATAGATAATAAATAATCTTATTTATCTTATTTTCATAAACTGTCCGCGCACACAAAGTAATACTTACCATTTGATGCAGCCTGTTCCATTCTTCCGAGAATCTCTCTCCCGTCGGAACACGTATATTCTTGTCAACGCTTTTATCTTCGGTCTCCGGTACTGTAAGTTTGGTTGTACTAGGATAACCGTTACCAGTATCATTCCCTACTTTGGTATTGGAACCATGCAGTTTTTCATATGGTAAAGGGATTTGACCTCGTTGAAACAAAAAGAACTTAATCCCAGACTCAATTATTTTGAAGGCTTCATTTTGCTCCAGTTGCGTCTTGAACTTTGACTCAATAACACTAACAGATTTATCTATTTGCAACGGCATTGTGATGGCACCGCGTGGAACTAGAACATATAGTAAGTTTTTAGTAATTTTCTAACATACATGTATATTAATTATAATTTATTCGTAACAATAAATTTACATATTTAATACTTTGATAACCCCCATAGAATCATTTCCATACACAAAAATCCCAACATTTCCCGTATAGATAAGCTTTCGGTATACGGAATTGAAACGCCTATGTAGCGATCCACAAATAAATTTTGAGTTTACAATAACTACATACAAATATAAAATATAATAGCTTATTTTTATTCACTCCTTACATCGCTTTCCAGTGGTATACTTTTACTATTGCCAGCTACCAAAATTATTCCCTTTCTATAATTCTAAGTACAAACGACCTCAGTCCTTCCGAGTATTCTAAATTAAATCAAGGAATAATTCATTTCTTTAAACATTCCCTGTGAAGGACGAGTTTTAAAAAATCTCTCCGGCTCCAGTGTCTAAATAAAGGCAAATAATATATTGTTATTACACCTCTATAATGCTTTCACTCCACATTCTTCGTCAAACATTACTTAGTAAGTATCAACTTTATTTTTTATTATTAATTTTTCAACGGAATTTCCCTATTTTCCTATCCATCATCCCTCCCAAACGATTACAAACTGAATAATTGTTTTTATTATATCACATTATCAAATAATTATTATTTCCACACAACCATTATTATTCGTATACTTATTTAACCCATAACTGCTGAATAAAGATCAGCATATTCAATAATAACGCAGTCAATCACATATTATAGGTATATTGTTTATTAATTTAAAAAAATTTAATTTACCAATAATTGCAAATTAAACCTTATTACCACTTACCAATACTATAGCTATAGGCCAAGTCTTCTCTATCGTCAATCAATAATCGACAATAACTTCAGAAATAAGGTCTTAAAAATAATAAAAATATTTTAATGAGATATTCAGAATTAATTACTTATTAATAACTTATTCAAGTATTACGCATTATATTAGTTCAGTTTTTGACCAGTATGATATTTAAAAAATAACATTAAAATAAATTGACCAAAAAATAATAAAATAAACTAAAATAAAATAAAATAAAATTTTAAAAAATTGAATAGCAAACTAAAATAAATTAAAACAAAATAAAATAACAAAATAAATTAAAATAAAATTGAAAAGCAAACTAAAACAAAATTAAATTTATTATAATAAAATAGAATAACAAAATTAAATACATTATAATCAAATAGAATAACAAATTTTTAAAAAAAATTGAACAACACAATTTTTAAAAAATTAAATTAAATAACAAAATCAAATAAACTTACCAATGCAAAATGCAATCCCAGGACAGGACCATGAATTCCCGAAACTCTAAAATATCCCGTCTTTTTACCCTCAAGCTGTCAAGCACCCCGGAAGGAAAATGCGCAAAAAAGTTAAACTCCCGAATTCCCGAAACCCACTGACTCTGGCCGTTAAACTTATTTATTTACACTATTTTACCGCGTTTTTCCGCTCCTCCGCTCAAAAGGTTTCTCCCTATGTGGCCTTTCCCTATAGCAATTTCCCTATAGTGCATACCCGCCCCATATACTTTGATATAGGAAGTTCCTGTATGTCCGTCGACCGCACGTGAGTTAATGAATTTCCACGGTTGCCAAGTCTCCCTCCTCTCAAGAAATGCGGCTGGTTACAGGGCATGCCTTTCTGTATTACAACTAGTGCAGAGATTGAATTGTAATATTCTATTTCAACACAGCCCTGTCACCATTCCTGTTCTCAAAACCAACAAAATTGTCTCCTTGGCTTCGTCATTGATAGGGTTGCTTTAACATTGCTTGTGTGTAGTCGGCGGAGGATCATAATGTACTAATTTCTATACCTTCCACACAGAAATTAGTACTTTCAGATACTTTGATGAGGATATGCTTTAACATTGCTCCTATGCCTTTATCATCGCTCCTATCCTTTAGCATTGCTCTGCTTTATTTAACATTGCTCTCGTCGCCGTTCCGTTCATTTCGTTCGTTCCTTCTCCCTTGTAATAAAATTCTATATGCTGCTCCTGTGGCTCTGAGTTGCTGCAACGACTGTAAAAAAGCCTTTTTGGAACACAGCAGACACATTCAACATTGGCTTTCCCATGTATTTAATCTCTAAAGTCTACAGGCGACGACGACGAGCAGCTCCCAAAAGTCCCAAAGCCCAAGCAAAAGCAAAGCGACCAGAGAAGAGAGAATTTCCCTATAATATTATTCTCAATTCTCAGTCTGTTTCTTCTGTCTGTGTGTATTCTAAAGTGAACTGAAATCAAAAAATCTAACTTAACTTTGCTTAATAGCCACAAAAATACAATTATCACAATCCACACACTTTTAGTGCTCAGCTACTGCCTCTTCCTTTTCCTGAAATTTTATTATTTTATTTTATTTAAATCAATCATAAAATATATAGGGTAGGACCTTCATCATATAATAACGCAATCAATTTTGTTATTTTTGATTTGGAAAAATTTATAATTTAATGTATTTTGCAATCATTTCAAGAAGAAAGATACTGACTGGCCTTGCTTATTACAGATATGGAAAAATGAATTTATAGTGACTTAAATTTTGAAGTCTGGATTATTGATTGAAGACAAAAATGAATTTGTAATCTGGACAGTCTTTCTTGATGATCTATAGCTAGGTAACTTGATGCTTCGAAGTCTTGTTGATCTACAAGCTATAGCTAGAGGTAACTTGGTTAACAAAGTCTTGATCTACTAGCTAGGTAACTACAATAATTGAAGCTTCGAAGTCTTGATCTACAAGCTAGATAGGTTAGGTAAACTTGATGGTTGAAGTCTTGCTGATCTATAGCTAGGTAACGTGGATGTTTGAAGTTTTGATCTACAAGCTAGGTCTGCTAGGTAACTCGGTTAACGAAGTTTCGATCTAGTAGCTAAGCTAGGTAACGTGGTTGTCGAAGCTTGCTTGATATAACGTGATTGATGTGTGATCTATATAGAAAATATTGTGGAGATCAAGAAACATATAATAAGTGATTTTCTGGACCAACATCCTATTTAAAATCAGAAGATCACAACGTCATCACAACAGACTAAAACCAAAAAAGAGACAAAATCAAATAGAACCCTTGTTCGTTGACTTCTTTTGGCACATACAAATACTTCAATGACTGAGTCGATAGAACCCCACTACTGCTACCATTACTACTACTACTCCCCCCTTATTATTCTATTTTTAAGTTGATCGAACTTATTATTTTGTATCCTTTGTATTGTTTGTATTCTCCAAAGTTTGTTTTTGGTGCGTGTGTGTGTGAGTATATCGTAACGTCGTCGTAAGTCCCATACAGAAAATTTTTTTTGATGATTTTATGGTGAGCAAGAGGAAGGTTTTGAAAAAACCGAGATTGATCCGAATTTGAGACAGCTTTTTATTTTGTTAGAAAATTTATCCAACACCATGGACAATGAAAACCTGGTTACTGGATACTTGGAGCGTATCCAGTCCGATTGTCCAAATGCTGTTCCTCGCATTGATCTTAAAGGAAATCAGGTGAGTTGGAGGATGTTTATTTGTTAAAGTTTAATTTTAACCTATTTATTTCAGTTTTTGGAGTTTGGGCATCATTTTTCGGTTTTAATTCTAGGAATAAAAGTAATTTAGTAGGGGGTCATATGTTGAGGGGTCATGTCATAAAGCAGATCATTATTTTTTAACGAATTGATTAATAATAATCTTTGTATATGCGTACATGGAGTAGTGAAATATGGAGATATCGTGGCCGGGATAGTGTTTAATTAAGCATTTGTAGATTATAGAATATTTGTTATGTAGCAAGTTTAAACTGGGTTCGGCTCAGCATCATCGATACACGGGCTGATGGTGGTACTGAAGTAGTTCAGCTCAACTTACAGCTTGTAAGTTACAAGGAGGTTTTCAGTTAATGATAGTTGTTCATTGTTCAAGAAGGTTTAGTTGTTGTCTTGAAATGAAATGACTGGTGGAGGCTGTATGTCTATAGCTGGCTTTGTTAATCTTGAAATTAAAATAATTCATAGTTGGCAATCTTTTTTAATAGGGACTGAAATTCATATACAGTTTCTGTAGTTGGCATCGTGTAGAGACTGAAATAATAAATTCATACATGCTTGATGATGTGATATGTATAAGTGTGTGTGTGTGTGTGTGTCTTACATTATTTACGCTTTAAAATAAATAATGTTGAATAAATAACGAGTTTTAGTTTTAACAGTAACCGTCTTTGATTGTTCCGATGTTGTTGTAATCATTTGACATTCAGGCAGGATGGATGGCGATGACGGTATTGAAATTATGTGGAACATTGTTGAAGTTCCCTGGTGACGTCTGAATTTGGATCCACTGTTAAATGCACAAGAGCTACACATATTACAGGGTGTTAGCATGACTGGACTATATTTGTCGTGTTTGTCTGGTGTATACGAGAAGGAAAGCATGATAACGAATAGATTGAAGTTAATATTGAGTACCCATAAGGTACTTATATGTGTAAAAGCAAGCTCATTTTTACACGTCGTACGTACGACTAGGACGTTTTCAGGACAACGAAAAAATAATCGTCTACTAAGAGATATTTTATGTTTATTTAAGCTTACTGACAAGTTTTCATACATCGTTCCATTGGCTTTTGTGGCGAGTTGCGATTTTAGCTTATGCAACGATTCTTTGGAACACCATGTTCATATTCATTTCATATGACATTGGAATTTGTTAGTTTGATCCGTATAGTTTACACAGGATGTATCCCATCCATGCATGTGAAGATAAGGAGTTTGTTTTTGCAAAATTGCTATTGCTCTTTAAACTTTGAAGGCTTAATTTAAACGTTGGTGGCTACGTTTTACTTTTGGTTTCATTATAGTTCATCATGGCAGATGTGTACAGTGTACATGCAATTGCCATTGCTGCGCTGGTTTAATTGAAAAAGCATAGGTATCGTCATTTGTCATAGTTAGGGCTTGATTGAATGACTGCTTTGATAATATGATTTGATGAAGTGACTTTAAAATTTAATATTGAAATATTTTAAATGTAGGTAACAATGGGAAGAGGAATAGGAAACACGGTGATCTGGGAGTCTCTTCAGATTTCTCGGAGGCATGCGGTGATGGAGTATCGTAATCAGACTTGGAAGATCAAAGATACTGTAAGTTCGAAATGACAGCTTAAACAGCTATCGTTTTTGTTAAATGATTAGTTATTATGTTTAACTATTAAGGTCACTGTGATTGAAACTGCAAATTTATTGAACTACATATGTAAATTTTAAATGTAGAGCACCAATGGCATGCTGGTCAACTCACGCAGAATACCTCAGAATATGTTCGTTGATCTACACGACTCGGACATGATTTCTTTTGTTCCAACTGGAGCTTTACAATACCGATTTGTAAAGTCTAACCACATAAAGCACAATACTATCAATTTGACCTCACCAAGTGTTTCAGCATCTTTGCAACATTCGCGGAACAATTCGGATTCGTCAGTGAGCGTTATCGTATCTAATCCCGGTAAGTCTCCGAAAAGGAAAGGCGCTCCGGACCCCCAAGCTCAGTAAGTAAAACAGTCCTTTGCTGTATCTCCAATTTAAAATAGTCAAGAGTACTTTATACTAGCTACTTTGTTTGTTGTTAACAGAGAGAGGAAACGAAAGCGTATAGTATTAACTCTGAAGCCAGAAAGAGAGACAAATGAAGACGATGAGGAAGAGCTATTGGATATTGACGAATTACCGGATTTCTTCGAAAAGCCTATTTCTGTTAGTACTCCTATTAAAAGTTCGTCAAATGTAAGTTGTGACATGAATTTGTCCAAGACTTTTTTACATACATGATAAGGTCTTTGCGCATTCGCCCTAACTGGATTTAGCACTTGAGCGCGGTGATTGTTTGTGGTTTTAGAATGATGAAAACGGGATAGAAATATTATCATCACCTGGACAAGATCTCGATACGGTTAAGCGACAGTTAAGAAAGTGTCAAGAAAAATTGCAAGAAATGGAAACGAGAGGAAGACTTAAAGACCGTGAAGCAACCATTGAAATGTCCAGACTTCGTAGTGAACTAGCTACTTCTCGATCCGAGAGTCGTGTTTTTCAAGAAGAGCTATATAAGAAGATTATGGAAACCTTAGAACACGAATTTTCATGTTGTATATGCAATGAAGTATTTATTCAGGTAATATTTTTCTTATAACCACAACCACTTTTCAATCTGGAAATATTGTACGAATTCATTAACTTCTTTTGTAGGCGACTGTAATTGACTGCGGGCACACATTTTGTGCACACTGTATATCTGAATGGGTGAAAAGGAAAACGGAATGTCCCAATTGTAGAAAGCCTGTTAAAATACAAGTGAAACACACAGAAATGGAGAATTTTGTAACCAAACTACATACAATGTTTTCCGAGGAGATTAAAGTTAAACGAGAGCAAATACTGGATGATAGAAGGAGAGAAGTGGAAACTGCAGCGGCGGCAGCGGTTGAAGCAGCAAGAAACGCTTCTCGTGCAAGGGGACGCGGTCCAGTACCGATGGAGTTCGATCACAGATTTGATTTTATTGCTGATTTTAACAATCTCAGAGAAATGCTCGTGCCTCGCGGTATCCATCCGCCTAATTTTATACCTCATCAAGGGCCCAGGCCTTATGCTCATGCACACAATAATATTTTAAGTTTCCCTTTCCCTGAATTCATGCGAGGCGCCGAACCACCCCCAGCGGCCCCAGGGAATTCACGTCGTAGAAGTGAGTTTCAATCAGTTATATTTAGCGAGTTAATCTATAAATACTTCAGTCTTTTTTTGTATATTAATAGGCCATAGTAATTCGTTGAATTTTTCCAGGTCAGAGAATTAATCATCCCAGGGACGCTCCAATTCCAGCTTCAAGAATTCGTGTTCGAGGTGCACAGCAAGTCCCTGAAGCTCCTCCACGACTACCACATATTAACGAATATCTAGGAGGAGGACCTATGGATATTCTAACTGTTGACTGAACTTTCAAAGTCATTTATAACTTATGCGGATGACACAACTCTTCAGTTTAAAATATAAGATTGATTATTAGTGTAGTTTGAAGTATTATTTTTACTTTCAGATAATTCGTGCATCAAGTGTGTAACAACTTATTTATCCTCATGCTAATTTCTGAGCTCAAATCGGTGGAAACGATATTCCATTTTTTGTTTACATAATGTAGCATGATGTTTGTTATACACGCATATACAATGTATGATAATAGTAAATATGCCTTGTATGAAATGAAACGTAACTCTTTTGTGTCTTTATCATTACTAATATTATGATCAATGTAGCATGTGCTAGTATTATTTCACGTAGCCTTACACGACTCGTTATCGAATGATACATATAAGTTCTGGTTGCTAAATAACACAACCAATATCGAATAATAGCCTAAAACAAAATGAACCTCCACCACAACGTTGTCTTCTGTATTTTTATCGAACTGGATATTTTTACAATAATATCGAATTATTATATATCGTACTAAATGTAATAATAATAATTGGCAAATTCCCTTGGGGAACATTGTTTATACAAGCATAGAGCAGTACTGTAAAATTTTCTGTAAATTCTAATCTAGGTTCGACAAAATTGTGTACTATGTAAATAATTTTATTGTATGATCAAAAATAAATTAACTTTGTAATAATAATATTGCAATGAAGTGCGTATTACTGCGTATAGTAGTTCGTCAAGTTATTAAGTGGGTATTTGGGCTATTGGGCTGGGATGGGGTGGTTTCTGTTTTCCTTTTTAGATTTTTAGTCGAAATTCAAAATTAGGTGGCGAGTTAGGCAACTTTTACTTTACAAGTGCAATCAAGAAACTTAGTATTTGTGTTGTGTAAATGCAATGTGATAAACAGGGTAAGGTCCGGCAATTTATTCCTGAGATCACGTAACAAATGAGTTTCACTAGATTGACTGGATTTCTTTGAAAAGAAACTAGATTGAGCATTGAGCATCTAGTCTATAAACTGTCAACCTAACCTTTAAAAATGACCTCCAGTTTGTCCGCCGCCCATGTCATGGATAAGCTAATGAAGGATTACAAATGTGCTATATGCCTGGAGATTTACATCGATGTAAATTACCCATATTCGTTATTTAGTTACTGATTAAGTTATTTGTTGTACCCAAAGTAGCACTAACACATTTCAAGGTTTTGTCATGAATGTATGCAAATTACAATGTTACAGGCGGTGGCAACTAGCTGTCAACATATTTTCTGTAGATTTTGTCTTAGTAAATGGCTCCAGTTCTCACAAAAGTGTCCAGACTGTCACAAATCCGTCGATTGCTGTTCTGCAGCAGAAAGCATTGATCAGGAAGTGGATGCCTTATTCATTCAACTCCCCTCACCACTGAGAACTGACCGTGAGGATGTAAAACAGAGACGGCGTAATTTAGAAAATAGCAGCAATACGGCTCAAAATTGTGCCAGCAATGCCCTACAGGAGAAGTTGCGAGTTCAACGTCAACATTCAGGAGCAACCGCTGCTAGTACAAATGAATCCAGTAGTATAACGTCAAGGGTTAGTATGGACAATAATTCATTTCAGATTGCTAGCACGGACCGGAAGGAAAACAATCATCAACTTCATCTTCCTAGATTGGTATCCGGTAAAATGGGAGACAAAGTCAACGATAAATCTTACTCCAGCAGTGGAAACACTAGTCAGTATGAGAATATTAAACTCCCTCCAATAAATAAAACATCCAGCACGGGTCATCGTCAGTCTAGAGGGATACTTACAACCACTACAGCCTGCGTACCCAGATTGGAAGATATGCTTCCAGAAGGGATGGAAGGAGACGTTCAAATGGATCTCCTGGCGGAGGAAAACATCAGAGAGCTTGAGCGAAGGAATCAAGTCCTGGAGGAGCAACTGTTTGGTGCTTATGATCGAATAATGGATACCATAAAGCTTACCAATACGGAAGTGGTGAACAACATTGACCCCAATGTTTTTCGAATTTCAACTAGTCTCAATAAGCAACCCGCATTGGAACCAAGTTTCAGTAAGGAGAGCTTGCTGTTGGGTAGTCAGCGAGAGGAAAAGAATAAACTGCAGATGGAAAAGCGAACGAATGAAGTTGAAGATTTGCTTGCTGAGACGGAGGAGCTAATCGAAATTGAAGATTTCCTCAAAAAATTCCCGTTCGAAAGGATTCGGGATGATGACACACTGATCAACTACGAGGAAGAAGACGAAGAGGATGATATGAACCTAAGTCTTCTAGAGTCCGATCTATTGAAAGACATATCAGAGCATCGGGCTTCCAAATCCAAGAAACCCCTCACCGCCGATCAACAAGCTATTGAAAATTTTTACAGGAAATTGGAATCCAAGCAACTTAAGCAAAATGCAACTAATAATAATTCTTTGGTCGCGAATCCCGTCTTGCAGAAACCTCGAATTCCAAAATCAGTTACTCAACAAACGTCCTCCTCCAAGATGAAAACCATACCGACTTTGAAGAAACTTGAACTCAGTAATAATAAGCATACCAAATCGAGTGATCCTCCGAATCTCAACAACAGAAGCACTAAACCTCCAATAAAAGATAAATTGCAAGATCTTAAAATCCATAGAAATATCGTGCAACCTCCAATCATGTCTAATAAGCATAGCAGTTCGACTCCAGCATCTAGTAAATTGATCCCTAATAACTCAATTCCCAAACCTGCGAACGTATCGACGGAAATAAATAATAGAGGCACCAGGACTCTCACGGACGCTCACTATCAGCAAGCGTCCCGCAATAATAAGGGTCTGAAAGTTGCTAATAGTTCAGTACAACCCGAATGTTTGGAGACCTTAAAAATAAATGATGATTTCATAGAACCCAGTGAGGATGGGCTGAATTATGAAGATTTCTTAAAACTAGAAATCGACTTTCTCGACGGAGATGGGGACTGGAAAGAGTTCGATAAACAGCCACAGAAATCTGTTGGGAAAAAATCCAAAATTATAAATCGTCCAACAATCGTCAAGAAAAAGCCACTATTGTCGAAAGCACCTTCCAAGGAAGAACACAAGGCAGTAAAAATTGTTGATATAGAAACCCTGTGGGAGTTCCATCCAAAAATGTGAAAGAGTGAATTTACCCCAAAGAGAAAGTACGCCACGCGGAGAAAGGTTTTTGAATATTCCTTTCACTCTTCATTTTCCATACAAAGAGAAAAGTACGATCATGCATGCTTGTATGTACTAGTATACTCATTACTTTATTAATTCATATATCTGTGCATGTGCTATAATGTAGCTAACATATAAGATCTTTGCAAATTTCATTGAGTCAGTTTCTTTGAAGCTCAATAAACGGAACGACAAATATTTTGTCAATCATAAATATACATACACTCTAAGTAGATCTCGTTATATTTGGGTTACTCAAAGTTCAAGATGTTCAAACTGAGATCAGACTGACATTGTTCTCTATGCATAACCTTGGTTTTGACATTGTATGAGAATCTCCTAGGGCTACACAACACTACCAATTTCCTTAACTTAATGAAACTTTAAAAGTTGAATATTTATAAAAACTGCAAATTGTTACTACTACACTTGAAAATTGTTAATATAAGTATGTATGGACATGGACCAGCAGGCCATCCAAGCCAAAGCAAAGCTTTCCTTATTGTTTTAAACTTGCTTTACTTATCCATTCTCATTTTAGCATGCGTTTGTCACTATCGGTTATGGTTTGTGGTCTTTTTATGTAGTTACAGTTACAGGGTTGCAATTTGCAATACATAAGAGCCATAAAAAATAGGGCTGATTTACACGAGATACATAAATAATATATTATAACATACCTATACCAATTCACTATATGTGTGTCAATAATCACGAATCACGATAACAAAATGAGCACTGACCAGGTAAACAAGTCACATAAAAAGCTTAGAACAGGTATTAGCTCTTCTTCACATCTATTATATCCCATGCCAGAGCCAGACGACCTTTCTATTAGTAGTAAAGATTATGGAAATAATAATTGGATGAAACCAAGAACTTACCCTGAGCATACTGTAATATGCATTGAAAGTCCCAGCAGCCCTAATAATAATCAAACAGTAAGTAAAAGTCAAATTGCAAATTTACCAAGACATCATGTACCCTATATACTTACAAATTCCTTTCCGTATTGTCCAAGACACGACATATGCTTATTAACATGCTCTCTTATCTTAATACCAAACGAAATAGGTTCATTTCATATTATGCGATAACTGCTTTTAGCACCAAGTTTCCATGAGATACAGCAAATCTGAAGCACAAAAGCAAATAAGGCAGATAAGCGGTTTGGAAGTGAAGAAATACAAAAGGTCTTTAAGATCCCGGCCGTCCAGATTAAAGTACCACCGCTGCAACAAACTGCATCCATCTCTTTATAGGACATGTACAGGTGAATTCTTATCTTATATGTTTTTATGTGTTTTATCTAAATTAAGACGAAAGTAGCAAAGCTTCGTCCGATAAGAGCGTCTTGTATTTACTTACATTGGTTTTTACAGTGAGCTGTTTATTCAATGACTTTATTTTCCCTTCTTCATAGTAAGAGCCAGCAGCAATAAACAAGCCAATAATGAAGCAAATTTATCGCTATTGAAAAATATTGCAATTACGTCACAGTTCACGGAACAGGAAATGTATGCTCAATTAGATTCGTTAAGCAGAGAATGCGTGACTTTGAGCCAAAATAGAACAAAGAATTTAGATGGAATACCATTGCTAATGTGCGTGATTGCTTTAATCATCGCAGGATTATTAGTGTACCTTATAATACTTGCAATGTCATGAATTCGTTCGTATACTGATTGCTGATAAATTCAGAGTAAACTCGATTTACTGTTTTAACTTCCAAGTGGTCAAGCAGTTTTTTTATTGGGTCGGGTCGGAATTCGACACAGGGACAAAGATTGAAAAAATTTCAAATGTCAAGACATAAAGCTACTGTTAGAATTTGATGATTTGGAATTGGGAGTAGATTTTGAGTTTATTTTTTTCTTGCATTCAGACAAATCTAGTGTTAAGGACTTTTGGTCCTCAACGTCATGTATTTGATTTTGTTATAGTAATAATGTGACTATGTCAGTTCGAACAACGACCCAATCTGAAATAATAAATCAAAGTATTCTAAATTATACAAAGTAAATATAAAGATATGCATATTATTAGCACCAAATAAATCTCTCCCTAAATCACAGCAGCGAGTCCCCAAAATTCTATTACACTAGCTTACATTAATTTTTTTCCGATTCTTTTTCCAATTTTCGAAAATTAGAGAGAGAGACAGATGTTAGGATAACAGGTATACCCTAGGTATAGAGATACAGATATGCAGAGGGCCATACAATTTCATAAAATAATAATTATTAGAGAAATAGAGGCGTAAAATAGTTTCTTAACTAATTTTTATACTTATATGTATATTCCTATCTAATTTGGATTGAAGGTTATAATTTTATTTCATTACTTACTAAAATCACCAAGTGATCATCCAGAAGTATTTCCCTAAATAATGGACACTACCACCTCAACTAAAGTAGCAAAAGCAAGTATTAAAACGTTTAAAAATCAGTTAAAGTAGACAATTTTAAGTGAAGCAACAAAAATCATAACGTAACTTTTTCGATATGAATCAGCTTATGAACCCCTTGCAATCACGTTGCTCCTTCTCCGACTCAGACCTGAAGAAATTACTTCCAAAGAATAATAAACCGTTTGCAAGGACCAGCATAATTAATCAGCGCTTGGAAAATAACAATATTTTAACTGCAAAATTTTCTAAAGTGAATCAACTATCCAAGGAGGATAAGGTCGGAGTTTCAATCACGAACATTATAAGGGATACGGATGTATCGAAAAATATCAATAGCAAGGAGCAACTGTCTCAGTTAGTTTTCACAGTATTTGTGGGGATATTTTACAAGGCTCTGAAGTCTAATTTTCTATGTCCGATTTGCAATGACTTCTTGAAAAAGGTAGAGGAACAAACCCATCTGCCATAAATAATAAATAAATTATTTTAATAAATAAATAGCTTTAAAAATCTTTGTACACCACACACTTGCTGCTATAATAGCTTTTTATTATGTGTCGCTTGAATTTAGCCAAAGGTGCTTCCATCTTGCGGCCACGTGTTTTGCTCCCATTGCTTGGCTTTCTGGTTCTCCAACAATCACCTCAGGAGCTGTCCGGTATGCCGTAAATTTTCTAAACAAAATCAGCCGGCTGTACCCACATGTACAGTAAGTGCATTTATTGAAAGGACGGAGAAACTCCGAAAGCATTTCAAACACCATGCCAATCTACCTCATAGCTACCAAACACCCGCTCTCCTCAATGCCGTGGGTCTACCAATTAGTGAAAAGAATGAGCTTCTCCTGGAATATCTTCTTCCGAAATCAAAGCCCTTCAAATCGAAATCTTTGGAAAATATTCATAAGAAATGGGCCTTTCAACAGCTAATTCACAACCTTCGGTTCGCACAACGTCAAGCCACTAACCGATTTTTTGTTTCCAAACCACCAGGAACTACGACGGCTCAAAGGTATCGCATGCAAATTATCCAAGTCATCAAAATGATTTGTCCCTTTTACGGCATCTTTTCCCAAATCATTAATGCTCTGGGGTTGTTGTACACGGGACGTGTGAGGATCGTTGTCCGAAGACCTACAGTGGATCAACTGTGTATGTTGTTCATAGCTGTGATGATGGCTGTGTTCATTCTGATGGTCTTTAACTATATTATTCAAAAAGGAATGAAGACTCAAATCAAAATGCTACTGCATTTTACTATTGTTTTAATGGTAAATGATTTTGTACATCCACCTTAATCTTTATACGGCCGCCATTTTTTCGATCTTATTTTTAGTATTAAATCTACTATAACTCCTTGAAATAAATGCTTAAAATTTTACATGGAGACATAAAACAATTATAATAGATTATTAGATTATTATTATATAGATTATTATATTAACAAATTATATTATATAATTAAATATATATTCATAGAAAGTATGAAAAAACCTCGTGTGACTTGCAAATTTTAAACCAAAACTGTAGACAACAAGCAAAAACGCTACATTACAATGTACATTAATAATTAATTCTACATCTTGTATTTCAACCGTTCCTTCTCCAACGCTTGAGTATCCTCTTCAATGGCAACGTCGTTACTTCCGGTACCCGCATTTGTATTTATATCTTCTCGCAATTTATTCAGCTGGCTCATCAAGATATTAATGTTCTTCATTTGATCATAAGATTTGGTGGCAGGAACCTGAAAGAAAAATATTAACATTAGTACACATGTACAATTGAAAGATCTACTGTTTGAGCTTTAAAATATGAATTTATAAAATTAATTAATATTTTGAATATGATAATTCCGTTTTGGAATTAATGATAATGCTTTGAGTTTGTTGACCGGCCATTTGTTCTAATTGAAAATGATACCCAAAGAAGCATAAAAGATCCAAATAATGTCGTACAGTACCTTCGGATGTATTCTTAGATGTCTACAAAGTTCCCGATACATATTGTTAACACTCAGACGCAGCTGGGCATCAACAAGATTATTCTTCTGAGCTACCAATTTAGCTTGTTCAGCTATTTCCTCCAGGATTTTTGTTTCGTTTTGAAGATTGCTGCTCTTCTGAGACGCTTCAGTCAGAGTCTTGGATAATTTCCAAATGCTTTTACGCGATCGCTGCATATAAAAATTCGGCAATAATATTAATTATTGTACACACCAATTGCATATCTATATTTAAATCTTAATAATGTCGCCTTTGAAAGATATGAAAAATACGGTAAAAATCTTACTTCACCAGCGCGAGAAAATTCTTGAATGCAATCGCGAACTCCTTCCTGGTTCTCACTTTCCCAGTTAACCAGCCCCTGCCGAATGGATTGCAAGAGCATGGCTCGATTTATGACGTTCCGTATTTTATGGAAGCGCCCATCACTTTGCTTTATAGCTCCGCAAAGAAGGTCTGGTATGTCTCGATGATTGTGTATACGCCTTTCCAAAGCTGACAAGATTTGCTGCAAATCTGACATTTCGTGTCTGCCTCTGTTGATTTTTCGTTGGTAGGCTTTCGTCGCATCCGTTTCTGCGCGTGAAGTTCCTGCGAGGGATTGACGTTTATCGTCGCAATCCTGAAGACAAATTTATTAGCATTAACAATAAATATTCAAAATTTAAACTTAATCGGCAATATCTTGTTTCACATTCGTAGAAACTGGTATGCCTAGCCGTAGCTTCTGAAAAAGTTGAAGTATAATATTTCCCATTGTTACTAACCTTCATAAACAACTCCTGCTTCTTCAGAGCGTCCATCAAAAAATTTTGCTTCGTACTAGATTTATCCCAGCGTCTGTTGACGGCCTGAATCTTTCTCTTATGATTTTTGGACTCTATACCGATCTCATAATCAAGCATAGACAACAACATTTTCCGTTCTTCCAGTTCAGATGCTGGTGAATATTTCCATGGTTCCTTTACCTCTTTGGAGGGTCTGTAATGAATAAATTATTTAATTATAATTATTCTCCATTTTATCCAGGCTTACGCGGTTAACTATTAATTACAATTAATTTCATTAAATTGTGAAACTAGTAAGCTTGACACTTACGAAGGCCTCCGAATTGTTGATCTGAGGAAACTTTTGCTATGGAATTCTGCAAAATCATTATCAGCCGCTTTCTTTACGCTGTCCCTGGATGTACTTGATAATAATATAGTCGAAGAATGATCATCGTTAGCTTTCTCCTCAACTTTTTCATCCTCGGAACTTTCATTCTCTAGAGAATCTCCAAGGCTTTTGGTGCCTGTGGAATGAAGCCATTCGTCGAATTCTTCCGACTGAACTTCCTGGATTTGTTTATTTAACCTTTGCGTTGAGCTTGTACTCATTTTTCAGGACGATGTCAAAGCACTAGCTTTTGTACATGTACAAAATCCATATACGTCTACTATACTTATTTTATTATTTTGTAATCTGTAATAATTCGGTATTATATAAAATTCACTACCAGTAAACGCAAATATCTTTCTGGAGTTTTATAAGAGACACGACTGCTTTCCCAGCTTTCCTTCCATACAAATGTATTGATCAAACTTGTTCTTTTCTTATCTCTGTATGTTTAAATGCTCTTCCCTGTATTTATATTTACTGAATATACATGCACAACATGTTAATCGACCTTTTTTGTTAAAAAAATTACACATATTAATTAAAAATTACTATACTAAATTTATTCATAAAATACTTTCCAGAGACTTTTTCATGTCAAAATCAGCCGACATATTATGAAGGGGCACTGTGAGAAATCTAATTTTGCGAATTTCAAACCACTCTTATAACGCCCTCCATCGGGGTTTGGCACGCAAAAGGCAAAAATGCTTGTGATGGAAGTGATATATGCGTGTGGTCGACTTTATTATAATAAATTCATAATTAATGGGCTAGGAAATAATATTTAAATTAATTGTTTTGCATTTCGCACTGTGTTCATTTAAATGCGTTGCAAATATTATTTTTAGAGTTTAGTGGACTTGAGACTCGTCGAGGAAATTGTAGCTGTAATAAGTAATAAAAATGTTAGAATTATTTAATGTTCGCTGTTAATAGAGCATTATTTCATCATGTAATGTCGTTGTAGTCAACATTAAAAATTGTTAATTTTGCATTAAATTAATTTTTATTCTAGATTGTAGGAATTATGGCTGACGCCAACATTTTGTCCAACCTTACTGAATATGCTCCAAAGGCTTTGGAAATGGTGGATATGGACCTGGAGCATGACATTACAAGTGTTTGGAAACAACAGGTTAAGGAGCTTAAGAGTAAGAAAAAATGCCTTTAAAAATAAATATTGAATTAAAATAAATTTTTGAATAGTTTGATGACATTAAAAAATGACTTGACAAATGATGAATTAATTGACTTTTATTGAAATCAGAAATAGCTGAGAAACTGGACTTGAATGGTGGTGATAAAAATAATAGCAGTACTGATTCTTTGGAAGATTTCGTCACAACAACAACAACAACAACAACAAGCAAGTCACGATTCCCGAAATACGGACCATCATGTGAGAACACTGAAATCACGTACGCAATTTTTGAGGTCCACACACATGACCGTGAGAAACGAAAGAGAAGGCCGTTAATTCCGATGCCACCAGTTACACCACAGCCAATGATTACAACCGTGACGATGGTCGATGGAAATTTTCGATATAATCCGGTGCATCACAGACAGCCGAATTCGTCTGTAAACGTTGAAGATATTCTTGAGGATGATGATGAAATAGCAAATGTCATTAAGCAGTCCACTCTTCAAAATAATTCGGCGGATAGCGGCAGTTCGAAAATACCAGCACCTTCACTGAGGAATAATGAGCAATTCATCAATTTTGTCGAAGCGATGCTACTCTATGAAAAGACATGCGTAACATCCAATGATGAGAAAGCACTCACCGAATCACAAGTATTTCATGCCATGCATGAAGCTTTCTCCGATGTCGGATTTCCATATGAAATCCGTGAAAGGTGATAGATTGTGGTATATTCGAAACTTAAATGAATTTTGTATTTAGGTTTTTGAATTTAACAGTAGCTACTGCTACTGGATAAGAAGTTATTGATTAGTGTACTACTTTTACCAGTTGTCTCACAGATAGTGCTTTAAATGTTGTGCATACGATGTAATGTCATTTATTTTGTATTGATGAACTTGTTTTGATTGGTTTTAGTTACCATACATGTTATTCTTAATGCAGGTATACTTGGCTGAGAAGACACGAAAGGAAAGACGACTGGACAGGCTCGACGATCGTTGCAAGAAATCAGGTCCTGAAAAGCTATCACGGAAGATTTTGTCGCCGATGCTTGGTATATAATTGCCTTCTACATGGTGAGTGTGTTGGAACTACTAATAAAGGATTCATATGATTATGACCAGCTGTACTAGCTACATTTTTAACTATTCCCGCAGACGGCAGTGAACTAGTTAGCGTTCAGTCTTGTTTAACGACACCGGGTTTTGGCGAACGAAGAGAACCCTGCGGGCCATTATGTTATATGGTATGTTCTAATTTTAGCAACTATAACAGTGGTTTACTTATAGTACTGAAGGCTCACACTCATAATGAAAGCGGATTTCATGTTTCATTAAGTTACCACAATATTGCAGAATTTTTCCGAGGATCTGCCTATGCCGGAAGAAGAACAGGAAGAAGAACAGTGCCAAGAAATTGAAAACACATCTGGCTATGTCTCGATGGTAAAAATCCTAGTTTTGACACACATGTTACTGGGACGTTTCGATAAAATAATTGATTTAAAGCTCATTTTTGCCTTTAATTTCTAGGATATTCCGGATTCAAGTGGCAGTTGTGATGATGATTACGAGTATATAGATGATAGCAGTAGCGATGATAGCATTTGTGTCGTTGAAACAGTGGTAAGTTTAGTAGCAGTAGTTAGTAGTGGTAAGCAGTCCTAGCTATATGGCCAAATAATTTATTAATGTGGTTTCATGGAAGATCAAAGATAACTCAACCCTACACCAAAAATCAAATGGTTGTACTGAAAAAAATGCATTTGCCGATTGCTCGTCGCCAACTGCTACTGGGATTCCTGACCAAATAAAAGCTGAAGAGGTAAACTAAACTGAACAGCTTATCTAGTAAGTAGTTGGTTTTTCAAATTGATGTTATGTTCCAACACAGAATCACATAGATGTGGAAAAGTTATTATTTGAAGATACGGAATCCAATCGGAAGAACACGGTACTTGGGCACTGGACGTATGAAGAAATGAGCGTTTATTCAGCTATTCGAACTGTTTTTCCCAATAATTTTTGCGAGATGGCAAAAACTATTCGTACGAAATCTTGCAATGAAGTAAGCAGATTTTAAGTTCTTTGTTATATAACGGTCACTGTGGTTGATGTTTAAATTAGGTAATAACATTTCTTGCAGGTTTTCAAGTTGAGTCGTCAAACACATCTGCACGATGTAAATGACCGGAGCATTCCGAAACGACGTACGATTAAAAAGAGGAAGAAAACTCCACGCGACAGTGTTGCTAAAATCTGGTTTAACCATTGTAAGAAATATAATTTAATTTTTGTTCGCAAGGATGAACACAAGCCTGCTCAGCAACCACTTTACACTCCATGTAATCACCCAAATGAACCATGTGATCCTGAAATCTGTGTCTGCTATCGAAAAAGCATCCCGTGTGAAAAATTCTGTTCCTGCATCCATAATGAATCTCCATGTCAGTTTTGAGTATGATTTTTCGTGTTAATTGAAATTGCACATCTTTTATTATACCTATATTAAAATTCATGAGGTTATAGTGCTTTTGGTGTCGTTTTTCACATTTCTTTTGTGTATTTAAATTCAGGCGAAAATCTTTTTCCTGGCTGCCAGTGCTCTGGAGTGTGTAACCCAACGTCTTGCCAGTGTATTATTGCTCTTCGAGAATGTGATGTAGATTTCTGTAGTTGTGGATTGGACAAGATTTTATCAACAGATGATGTTAAGGATCTATCGTGTAAAAATATATCGATCCAAATGAAGCAACGTAATAAGATAGAGAATTAATTAGCTATAGAATATAACATATATTAATACTAGAATTAGAATACTAACGATTCTTAGCTGTTACAGGAAAGAAGGTCAAACGGGATATATCAAATGTTGCCGGTTGGGGATTGTTTGCTGATGAGCCAGTCAAGAAAGGCGATTTGATCGGGGAGTATGTTGGTGAAATTATTTCGACCGTGGAATCAGAGTTTCGAGGCGTCCGTTATGATCAACTGAAGTATACCTTCTTGTTCACAAAAGATGATGGTAAGCTATCATATTCTATGTTTGCGTATACTAAGACGACTTTTGTATAATTTACTTCAAATGATTCAACGTTTTTCATCACATACAATTCTAATAGCAAATTGCATCGATGGGATGCATTTCGGGAATCCAACGAGATTTATTAATTCATCCAGTAATCCGAACTGCTATCCTCTCATAAAGTCTGTGTATGGCAACTTAAGGATCGGCTTATATGCAAACAGGAATATATCTCCCGGTGAAGAACTACTTTTCGATTACATGAACGGTAATGAAGTACTCTTTCATCGATTTTCTATAGACACTTTTATTCATTTAATTTAAGCAATCACGCTACTACAATTTATTGAAGTCGCCATCGTTGCAACATGTTAATTGTTTATAACTTACTACAGTTATCAAGCTTCAAATGGACAACAATCCCGATACTTCAGGCACTACTCCCAAGAAGTTTGCAACTAATAGTGGCCTCGCACCTATTCGGACGAATTCTCAAGGTTGTGACAAGGGCGAAGCATCGAAGTCGCGTACTTACGTAGCGTTGAAATCTAGTATGTAGATCTGACAGAAGTACCACTTTATATTGGTAAACCAACTATTGTTGGTAATTAGTTAGTAGAGACAAGTTTATATATGTCGTTGTATTAAGTTGTTTGTTTGTTTGCGCACACGATATCAATTGTTAGTTTTTTGCTTGTTTGTCGTAGATTTTGCTGAAATTACCTTGTTGACGTTGAAGTTGTTATCTGTTTTTTATGTATGGATTTTTTGTATTGAATAATGTAGAACCTGATTTAAATGTAAATTATTAATAAACCATTATCGCTTAATATTATCGATAAAGGTGTAATTAAAGTCGACTTTGGCAAGAGACTTCCAGATTTGTGTAACCGAATTTACCATGAGACGGTTGTCGAGTAGGTGGAAATTACTAAGATTCGAAAGGGTCAAATCTGCAGGTCACCAGTGTATGTATGGAATCGCCACGGCGACAGTGTTGCAACTTGCAAAATGGTTGGAAGCAAAATCATTTCACATTTTAAACTAATGCCTACTAGAAAACATAAGCAAATCCATCTGGAATGTGGATAACATTATATTACGTACTTTACATTTAGGTTAGTAATATTGTAAAGCGAAAGTGAAACCCTCTGACTGAGGACTGTCTGATCTCTGATTCCACCAGTGTGTGCACAATAGTCTCTCCACCAAGCTCGGTAAAAATGAGTCCATTATTGCGTCGCCGTAAACGAGTTACTGGAACGACAGAATTTCAAAATGGAGACAAAATTGTAGGTGTAGAATGTGTAGATACATATGCATCTGGAGATTACTTCAACATTGATCGTTTAGACGGGGTAAAACCATTACCGTAATGAATTTCGACTTAAAACTGCATTTTCGAAGAAAAGTAATATTGTGGGTTGTGTTACTGTTGCTAATAGTTAGGGAACAGCTCATTGTCAAAAGAGTCGGTCAAGAAGATACACACCGTGGTAGTGGAGAATGAAAGTTTCAGCAAGTTAGAGGACACTGCCGATAAAGAAAACACCCATACTGTTAAATTTTTAGGAGCTCAAAATATTCGTCCTTTAAAGCAAAACGAGAAGATTTGCAGATATTCCTGTTGTGAAGAACGTTTGAGTTCGCAGAAGCTCCGTAAGTAAGGCATATTTCGTTGCTTTCCCTGTACTGATTACTGCTATAAAGCGACGGTTGATTACACATTTAAGAGGAATTGGTTAATAAAGGAGTGTTAATGAAATTATTATGCCAGAAACGCAGCAATCAATCTTGAGAAACTATCCCATGGAACCATTCTAGACAACGTTACTAAACTTTCGATAGTGACATCGCCGTTCCGGGATCCGCTTCTACCGGCATTCATACTACTTGTTACTTGTAGTACAATACTTGGATCGGCAGCACCGGTGATTTATCACAGTTTCCTCAGAATGAAAGAAACCAAGTCCCATCTGACGGTAGGACCTATAGATATTGCCATAATTGGCTACTTCATTATTGTGATATTTAGGGAGTATATTTGGGAACCTTTTATCAAGCAAATAGAGAGCTGAGGAAGTTCACCGAACTTTATGGAATATTTGTTTGAATAAATGAATTTCACAGTTGTTTTGAATTCCTGAAGTTATATTATGCAAAGCGTGAAGAATATTAAATATAAACACCTCCAAATCAATTGAAAACCACTGTCTTTATTTGACTTCAGATAGCGGTAGAAAGTAATAATTGATGGAAGAATTAACATAATTCTGTTATTTGAGACAGTCCACTACGAAATCTGGTATGAAGTGAAAACAGGACAAGTATGGTTACAAATAAATTACAATCCACGGATTGTAACATAACGCCTAAACTACAATGGTGATAAATTAGATAAATTAGTACGACAAATATTTTTTCCTACAAATAAGAAAGGTAGATGGAATAAAACCATAATAAAAATACACCACCTAAACTCACAAACTCGTTGAAAAATTTCAGAACAACATCGAGCTACCATATCGCTAACAACATCTTGTAGTTATTTACATGCACGTACACAACATTCATCAAATTACAATCACCCTTAAGTAAAATCACAACAAATTTAAAATATGACATCCCTGTTGGAAACAAGAGTCACATATAATTGCTTGAAATAACTGACTAATAACAATAACAATCAAGTTTATATTTTTTGTTTCTTTTCTACATTACACGACGATGACCAATAATTATTTCGATTAGAATATTATGTTTAAAATGAGGAAAACAAATCAATGTTGACAACATGAACAGCCGAGTAGTTCCACTACTGATGCTTCTTCTGGTGTTTGGAAGAGGAATTAGCCTTGGCCTTGGATTTACCTTCCCCAGCTTGTGTAAGCTTTTTGGTCCCTTTGGTATTTGTACTACCAGTTTTTGCGGTATCTGCACTAGTAGTTTTTGCAGTTTCTCCTTCGATCTGATTGGTGGGTTGTTTTTCATCCAGCATATCCGCGGAATACCCAAATTCATTCACCCTACTGGGATCAATGCGATAAATATACCGCTGATATAGGTAGATGAAGAAGATAATGTCATCACGTAGTGTACCTTAAATGATAAATATCACGTATATTAATCAATCGTGTAAATATTATAAGTATATATTATATATCAACCCAGTTCTAATTCAGAAATAACCACAACGCTTTTATATCTAGAATCCAGTGTCCACGGACCATCAAAAAATAAAATACTTTACTTATTCAAATATAGAATCTTACCTATGCGATACATCGTTGGCATTTTAATAACGAACGCAAAGATGTCATCAATGAAGGTATTCAAAAACTTATAGGACAACATTCGCCAGGGCAAATGGGCCACAGACTTCAGTTTGTAGTTAATGAATAATTGGGGCGTCATCATGATGAAACCAAAAGTCAACAGGAAACCATACAACATTGACAACACAAAAGAGTACCATCCCTTGTGTTCCACATACATCATGGAGTAGACGGAGTAACCCACCAAAAGTGGGAAAAGCGCCCACGACAGATACCTGAAATCACAATAGAATTATGTAATCTTAAGATACAATATTGAATATACTTACAAAAAGGATTTTAAATTTTAAAACATTGAAAAGTAGGCATACTTGAACGCTAAGACATCATATTCCCTTGTACTGGATTCAACGTAGGAGCCCTTGTCCATGATAACAACTTTTGGAATGAGACCGAGAATTTTATTTTCTCTATCGATTTTTATATCCAAAACCTAAAAAATGAATACTTTTTTAAATTTTCATTCAACCTAATGTACATGATTATAAGTACAATCGGGTACAAACATGAATTTACCTTGTTAATCTTCCAAATCTCAATAATTAAACCCACAAATACACTCATACGGATCACGAAATTGGTTTCGTTGTCAAGTACATATAACAGTACAATGACAGACTGGAACACATTGAAGAATACTGAACGGACAGAAAGACCCTCTAAACTCTTACGATTGTTCCAGAATTGAATATCTACAAAAAATGTAAAAATTTCATGTGATAATTATTCACATATGATCAAGTCATGGTCCATCGCAGTAGTGAAGCTACAAATAGAGAGAACATTTACCGTTTTTGAATGCTAGAAATTCGAAAATACTGTGGAGTATTGACACTACGAACGTTAGCCCCAGCAAATAGGGATTTGTCTCCAAAATCGCCTCCTTTAATGCATCCTGGTCTTCATCTTCGCCGTCGCTACTCATCATCAAATTCGTTTGCCACTGATTACGCATAGATTGTGCTGCATAAATTTGCCATTTAAACAGAGAAAGTGGCTGAAATGTGAGAGTAAGTGGTTGAGTTCTAAAAAATAATAAAACCTTGTTAATTTGTAGCTGATTGTGATGTATTGAAATTTACGATGACAGCTAAATGTTACTTACGGCGTGGTGCTGTTAATTGGAGTATAATCTTTGGCAAGGTTCCAATAATCGTTGAAGAAGACAACTGGCTTGTACTTGACTTCTTGTGGTACAAATTTGACATATTCATTCAATGGTGGTGGAACTGCTCCCATTGTCCATGCTGTCCAGTCGACGACAATATTGATTGTTATATTCTGATGCCAATGAGATTCTATGGAAGATGTCATGATTTTGGCCTTTTCTTGCTCTTCGATTGACGCTGCCGTTTTACCCGTCAGTAGATTATGAGTCTTTGCATAACGTCGTTTTTTGTATTTATTAATCTGTTTCACACCGTGAAGTATTCTACGCGAAACAACCTGGTCATCAGGATTGTGATCAGGCTTGTAACCCGTAGGCACAAAATATGCATGGATGTACACCGTGCCATTATTTTGTGCGGTCTGTGTAAAAAATGCACCAAGATAAAAATCAATAAAGCTCATATAGCTCAATAACAATTTATTTTCCCGAACGAACAACGTATTCCACAAATAATTTATGAGCCTAATATGCAATATTTGCATCCCAAAAGAAGTTTTTGAAAAAAGAATTCAGAAAGCATTGCACTAAACATACACTACAAAATTCTATTCAGAGCTATAAGATATTTTAAGCATCACCGAATATTTACCGAATACATACATAAAGCACCCGAAAGATTTTACAATCAAATAGTAATGAAATTAAAGTACAATAACTCGATAAAAATGTTGACACCTCAGAAGGAACTAGAACCACAATTTGGTAACATTTGTTTTTTCAACTCTAATTTAATATGAATCAAAAAAGTAATAAATAATACTCACGACATGTATTTAAAAATTTAAACTTTAACAATCAAACAAAATGAATACGGCAGTCAAATGAAATTATTTCAATAAATATTGTAGGAATTTCATAGAATCAAGAAGCTTGTAAATACTATAATATATATTTTGCAAAAGCAAGTTTAGCTAATCGTGAAACACCAAAATGTAATTCTAGCCGCTCTTGAGGACATATTACGAAAGGAAAAGGGAAACCTTAAAACAGGTAATGCGTAAATGAAATTTTTAACGAAAGCAGAAGAAAGCAGACTCAGGACCCATCGCCGCCAATGAACAACCAGTGTCACAATGACTTGGAGTAAGACTATGTCGATTAGTAGGAGGGGTAGTACCTTAGACAATCGGACTTGGGCTGAATTAGAGAAAGTCCCATCAGAATTTGGCCCTCCGTTCCAGTCTCCATATATTAATCCTTCCTGCTTCCATACCAACTGGGCATTAGTAAAATTTCGAATACTATCATTATCCTCAGAGATATATACGTACATGTCCTGCAAAGTAAATAGAATCAACACTCTCATTAAATTATGCTTACTTATAAATCAAGTCATCCAGATCTGTAATTTTATTTGGTGATACACAAAAGAGGTAAAAGACGTACAAATTCGGTGCCATTGGGGTAAATATTTGTTGAGGCAAGACTAGAAGGGGCTTCAGCACCTTTGGTGCTGTTTGTAGCTTGAGGTTTATTGCTACTGCCACGAATGAACGTCATGACAAAGTAAATTATCAAGGCTCTAAGAATTAGTGACTTCGCCAAAGCCATAAACTTTTCCATTCTAGTCGGCTGGTACTGCTCTCGAGCTCGATCGACTTGTTCGTTAAATGAAAGCTGGAACATTGTCAAACATTATTAAATGTCATGATTTAAAAATTCAAAATACGAAACGGGTTAAGGCAAACTTGTATGTAGAATATATTACCTCATTCTCTGGCGCAGCTTCAGCTTCTGCCTCCCCTTCATCAGCGCTGTCATTATTGTCACCTTCACCTTCCGCTACATTACGCCGTAACCTAGGGCCACCCTCATTTTCGGTGACATCCTGGATCACCACCATCGCTTTATGGTAAAGCTGTTAACAAATTAAAACAATTAAGTAGGGACTTACACCACGGAATTGAGTTAGTTAGTACCACTCTAAGAATTAGTTCTCACAGAATGCATGCAGAACCAGTAAATAATACAAATGTGACTACTACGCTACAGGATATGATGTTCGATGTAAAACCAAAATTCGACTGAAAACAAAAACTCATGTCAAGTACTAGTTGGTTTTAATTACGTTACAGAGTGTTGAGCAAATACAACACACAAGACCCTGTCATGAAAACAATATCGAATTGCAAAAGACAAGTGATGAAACATAATCCGCCGAGCTTTGTTAATTAATCGTTTTTACGAACGTTTTCTTGACTACCCACGTGAACATCACTACGCAATTTATTGTTGCTCTATAGACTCACTTCTTAACTCATGACTCGGGGTTATTTCATTTTCTACATAGATTATAAGTATAGACTAAAGGAACTCTTTGTAAATATAATCCTTGTAATCTAAGTAGGGAACATTACATTACATCCTTCTCCACATTGTTTCCAAGAGAGATTCGGGACATGCTACAACTAACAACGATAAGTATAGTCTAACAAGGCAACTGCAAAACAAAGTCATGTGGATCTTCACCTTCAGAATACCAGCACACCTTACTTTTAGAAAACAAATTATTAAAACACTGCAGAATGGATAATCATGTTTTTAATAACCATCCATAGCCATTCTTTCTGAATTTAAATAAAAGGATGACAACGGAAACTAATCAAATACTAAAATTTCAAAAAATCCCACATCTCTTCCTTTCAAAACAAGTAGTGATCTTGAGCAAACTTGATATTAATAATATTGTTAATATTTAATTGGTTAAAGGTCAACTTCATTATCATTCTTCTATTCTATAACTTATTCGTCGTTATACACGCCATGAATTAGTTAATGCCGCAACATTAGACAAAAATAAAATACCATTTTCTCAAAAATTAGCACCTCACCTAAAACACTCCTTTCTTTCTATTTCTATATGTACTTGTACTTATACCTTTCAAGACTGTAATGATCCTGCAAGTAATTTAAAATACCGAATAGTAACTTCGTAATACCAAAATATTCAAAAAATATAAACAAGCACAACCACGTTTCACTAATCAATTGACGAATTCACAAGTAACTGCTGAATCTTTTTGGGATCCTTAGAATTTGATATTTCCACATACATTGCAGCTCCTTGATAAACTAAACGATTAAACAGACTCCGTATCCATACTAAGACAGTTTTGTTTAAAGTATCAAATTAAATCCACTTAATCTTCCTCTTCAGATTTTCGGCAAATCTTGAAAGACCTCCTTCTTAATTACATATAAAAACTACCGCGTTACAACTGCCGTAAGAAACTAAACTCATTATGAATCTATTAATAATGAGAATCTATATATTTTATACTACACTAAATATAATAAACTGTGAGCGAGGGATACTTAAGTACCAACTATATTGTTGGTATTAAAGGAATAAAAGTCGGTACTTGGAGACCTGGGCTGCCGAATGAGGAAATATTATATCATAATATCTGACCACCTATTATTCTATACTAAAAGAGTAATCAACAATCGCTTGACGAATTTTCCCTCCCCGGTACCCAGTACACTACAATTTAAATCTCCAAAACAACATTCCACGAATTTAAAATCACCGAAATTAAAATCAATCTCAGAAAAATAATAATAAATACTGTATAAACCCTATATTGCTTAGGTTCATATTTACCTCACTCTATTCCAAAAGTTGAGTACAAATCCCGAAATTTCCAGCCAGTCTAAATTGTCCAAAGTAAAAGGACCTCGTTCCAAATAATCCAAATACTTTCTTCGAACTTCGAAGATTTACTATACACGCGTGCACACCAAAAAGTGGAATGACACGAACGGCACCAGCCAGAGCCACACGGGTCGGTCGGATCGGGGTATATTATTTAAATATCATCAACCAGCTCACGTTCTAGTCTATTCTCCTCCTATAGCCCTATAAATAACAAACAGGGGATCTTTAATATATGTACTGAACATGCATCCGCCCTCCTAGCTCACAATACAAAATATACAACCTCACAAACCACGCGCTTTATTAAAGGTACGTGTCTTTACGATTTCCACGACCGCAAGAAGCCTAAAAATCATTCTACACCACGAGTACTAATCGTAAGTACTTACTGCAAAACAGTGAAAAGTAAATATACTATAGTATAAGCAAGTTACATAAATGAAAAATACTCACTTATTATCACAATCCTTAATACTTTTATATTACAGCATCTCTATATATCTTCCCCAATTATTCGCCACGGACACGATGACGGAACGGAGCTCACGTCTATTTTCGCCAGCAGTATACTGTACTGATGATATAATAGTGGATTCCTCCTCGCAATTCGCACAGAAATGATGAGATCCTCAAAGTTCCGCCGCTGCTGTTTGGAACTATACGGGAAGATCAACAAAATGATCAGATCATCTTGTACATACATACACAAAATTCTGTACATAGTACTAATATATATTCCGTATACTTACTCCTATTGCCGTTTCTGCTGTTGATGACACCGACGATGATGATGATCCTTTTCCTTTTTCCCCAAGAGATCAACAAGAACAACAACCATATAGAGATGAGGAAGACCCCGAGAACCCAGAGTATTAGTACATATCCAGAATCCAGACAGTGGAATTGAAATTTGCAATGTTCTTCATTCTAGTGTTGTCATCCTCATTTAATTTTTCACGGTGAGTGAAGATCTCCTCAATACAGTTGGGACAATGGCTTGAAGATGGCTTTCGCAGTGTCTGAATTGACGGAGCAGTAGCAGGGCGACGGGAATCTCTTCTCTATATGTTCTCCTAAACAACTAAACACACGGGGAAGATTACGTAAAAAATTTATTTCTATGCTTAAGCTATACTTATATGAGAGGAAGAGAGGCGGACCTTTCGTACATGACGACGAGACTATGACGAGAGATCACATGGTAAAAGTTTCGTTCATGCTTTTTCTTCTTCTTTTCTGCTGCTTTTGCTTTGCTTTGGGCTTTAGTGCTTTTTCAATGCTTCACATACGTCGTCAGAATGTTTCAGAAACTTCAGAATGGAATTTTCAATGGAAGGATTGTCTTATATACCTTTCCTATAGAAAAACCCTATATGTCCCTATAGGATTTTACAAGCAAGGGCCTATACCAGCGTATGTTTAATATAGGATATAAACGCATATTTTCCTATATAGCTCCTCAGCAGAGAGAACTCCTCAATGAGAATTTCTATAAGGGATCTTTCCCATTATAAAGGGTAGGAGGTATGGTTGTATAATGTTAAATATACGCGGGGATTTTGGTGTTGTGGGTGGAAAAAGAGGTTTGTGAGCAGCTCCGCTCGTCGCTCGCTCGCTTCTCGCTCGTCCGCACGCAGCAGAGAAGAAGAAACAAGGAAAACACAAAGCAGAGAATTTTGACTTTGGCCGTCAGTCTGTTTTCGAGTGGCGGAGAGACAACATGTGCGTTCATCATTTTCATATCGTCCATGTGTTTAATATTATTATTTTATTTTAAATATTATAAATTTAATGAACATACAATTTTATTATTTAAAGTTATATAAGTATACTTACTTCAAGGACTCTATACTTTCATAATATTATCCTTCGTCATCTAGTGTTGTTATTGTGTGAGTGACATTTATTTATTTATTTTTGGCATGTATTGATATATTATTATTATACGAGTATATAACTTTTGAGTGTGGAAAAACAAAAATAATTTGCACAAATTATCATTTTTGTGTACAAAATCCGAGTACAAAATCCATTTTACGAGCTTTGCTTTTCTCAAAATAAATTTGTATTCATCAGAATAGTTAGTATAATCACAGTGCTGAATTACTGACGCTGCTTCTGGCATTTCCGTTTCCGTTTGAAAACTAATTATTGTTCTGTCATTTTAAATGAGCATTACTTACAATAGTAATTAGAATTTATTCTCAGGGTTTTGTGGATTTTTAAATATTCTAAATTGTTGGAATATTGTTAATATTAATTACTTCTATTATTATTATTAAAAGTTGAAAGTATTTAGTAATTGTGGAGCTCTTGCAGCCCCGAATCTTTCACTGTTGCTGGCAAAGGCAAACTTGAAGGGGAAAAATCCTCCAGCACACGTGTGTTTTTTGTTTTAATGCCAACACTTTTGGAAGTATACACGAGAATAAGTATATACCTAAACATAATTTTAGTAAATATACAGTATAGGATAATATAATTCCGTATACCTATTTTGTGTTAAAACGTGTTATATATGTATACTTTGGTGTATATTCTGTGGACGAATAATATTTATACTTATATATGAAACGAGATTCTGTTCCAGAATATTATTCTTATGTTATATTTCATTCAAGGGTAAATACATTATTCTTGAATCTTGACTTGAACTTTATATTATTATTGTCTTCTCTTCTCAGCTTTTGGGTTGTCGACACATACCGCAAGCAAGCAAAGTTGATTCCGGCTTAAGAAGAAAACGTTCCTCTGTCTACTCATTCTACTTGACTACTTCTACATACTTCAAGTTTTGTTTTTGGGAAGTTTGGAGACTTTTGGTGGAGTTGTGTTTGTGAGACAATCCTTGTGTTGCGAGTTGTATTCACATGAAGGGATAGACGAGGCGGATAAGACATTATAGGGCAAATAAGCCAAGCACTGTTCATTTTGGTGTGTGTGGGATCTCAAGGAATATTGTATAATATAGAGAGGAGATCAAGAATACTGTAATGCTGATGAAGGAAGGACTTATTATTATTATTGTTATATAGTGTGTAACGTCAAAGGTGCGGTATACCTATATGATACAATATACTCTATGGTGTGGAACTGTGGATTTGTGGAATTGTGGATTATGGTCGGAGAAGTGCATGAAAGTGGTTGACATTTCATTAAATGTCATCACAGTTTGATGCTGTTATTGGATTTTTAGAGAAAATCTTCTGAGTTTCCTACATTTGTTTTTTCCCTCTCTCTCTCTCGTTTTTTTGTGTCTATGCCGTGACTGTCTGTGTAGGAATTCAGAAAAAGTTAAATAATGGATTGATGCAAAAGAAGAGCTCTTTTTGTGAAGTTATATAGAATAATATATACACGGAAGTTTGCCACTACTAAAACAGTAGGATGGAAAAACAGAGTTCTGGCCTGTTCATCCAAATAACATTCTGCTGCTCTTCATCCCTCGCTACAGCTACTACTACTTCTGGGGCATGTGAATAATATATATTATATGGTTTATAATATAAAAGCTTGTCTTATATACTTCTATGAGAGTGGATAAAAGTGGTGGGGTTCACATTCACACAGTAATTCAGTAGTAGACTATAAAGTTTTGTGCATGATGAGTGATGAGGGGATGTAATGTAAGGTAGACGGATTATATACGTACCACTTTTTTCTTGCATTATTGAACTTTTGTACAGACTGAACTCATCGTGTACATTATATACATTGCGAATTGAAATTATTACATTATAAAGACTTATTACAACAAAATCTCGTTGAGTCTCCAATGACAGGAGATTAGTTGGAAAAATATTGCTCTGTTGGAATTGGATCATGTATGATTGGTAAGTTAAATTTTGTGTTGTTCAGTAAATGATTGAACTGGCATAGATGCATTTAGAAGATAGATCTATAGGTGACTGTAAGGGTAACAAGTATAGGGAGAAACTATATGTTATGGGGTCATAAATGATTTTATTTTGTTGAAAATTACTTCATATTGTAATTATATAGAGGGAATGTGTGTGTGTGTGTTTGTGATGAGTGTGTGACCTAATGTGACATGTCTCTATATCTTCGTGCAAGCAAGGATTTCACACATTATATTAAATGGGATGAGATGAGCTATATACTATTGACTATACTAAATTACTCAAGCAACTGTAGCAACTAGCATCAACGCCATGTGTTCGTGTTCGCTCAATAGTTTTTAAGTACGTCAGCTTGTTATATGGACTCAGACAATGATTCAGTTATCACATCACAAAATGAATTACAATTTAGTAGCTATCTCCAAGTAATAATAAGTGATGTGATGTTTGCGCTCTCGTCATCGGCTCCTTAATGGGTGTACACATTTAACCCTGAATCTCTGACTCGTCGATATAGACTTACAGTAATTATACTTATACATAGTTGAGAGTTTCGTGACACATCCAAACATACTATCTATACTTGTGTGTGTATGTATATCTTTCCAAGTTATCTATTAGTAACTACGGATTTACTGTTGATTTTATTTCATGAATGAATTCTTACTTACAATCTATGTACTCACTGTTATTTATGTGGTTTATACAAGGAACTTGGTTTTATTATATTGTGTTTTATATTTATTATTATACCATATGGTGGTGTATGGGGAAGAGAATTATACAACAACAACATTACCACACACAAGTTCATACAACATGGCTGTGGTATCCGGATTCCTATTTTAGCTTTGAAAACATTTTGTTTTTGTGTATCTCATAAGGAAAAGATTGCATTTGTACGCGACGTCTTCTTGGAATATCTTACCACATTATTGTGGTTTCAGTTTGGCGTTTGTACTTGGTGCATAGCTTTTCGACTTGGTGCATATCCTACTACTATACTACACAATGGCGATAAAGTTTTAAAAAGAACTTTTATGCTAATTGCAAGAGTGGTTAAATAAAGGGAATTTAATTTGAGCGACATGGTGTATATGTGTAAGTATCTGACACACGTACATATAGTACATATGTATAAATGCATTGTTTTTTGGGTGTTCCTTGAATAAGAATGATGTATCTGATTGTAAATAAAAATCATCGGATATAGACTGCACGTAATTCGCTCTCTTATGTCGTAGAAGTTGAAACCGGCCACAGTATTTAGCATTTTGCATGCTCATGAGATTGGTTTTATGATTAGGATAATCAGGCTTAACGAGTGGGTAACGACTTATACTTATGAATTTAGCTTTGTTTTTGCACAAGGGAGTTTAAGATCATGTTTCTTATTTGAGGAACCATTATGTAAGAAGATGGAGGACTCAACGTTGCTTGCACACACGTAAAATTCACACGTTATTTGACATGCCATATTCTTCTGCACGGGAATTCCAAGTGCCTATACTTAGGTATACGCTTACCGCTTACATGTACTTTTAAAGTATGTATGTGACGAAAGGATATGATGCTGCACATATATAAGTATAACGAAAGGCCAAGAAGAACCGAGTTTAAACCATGTTATATGTATGTATACCTATAAGGAAAGGCTTATATAGTAAAGTCAGAATTATCATATGAATGATTGTGCCTTGGGCTCTGTTTTATGACTATGATGACTTGCCCCTGTTGAATATAAGCCTGCCTGTGCAAGTACTTGGTTTGGCTAGAATCGAAACTTGAGTTGGTTCAGTATTTTCGTCTTAGCATGGGATCCTTATACACATCTCTCTTCTCTTTCCGTCACTTCATATCTGGGTTGGGAGTGTTTGTAAGGAGTGGGAACCCATTGTACATTACACACATAATATATATGTGCGTATATGTAGTTGTTAAACGAGGTATGAAAAGGCAGAATGTGTACACACTTTACTTGCATATAATACAACGATTCTTTAACAGGATGCTCTAACCAACGTATGTAGAATAAATGTGAAATACCTATAATTGAGGGAGTTTAAAAGAGACTTCAGCCGAGGTTTTTGCTTTGGCCTTCAGTTTACTCGACAAAGACATTGCACTGTTCAAATGCTTTTATGTATGTATGTACTTGTATATGCATTTGTGAGCGTTGAGATCCTGCAGTATTATAACGCAGTTTTTCTTCTCTCTCTATGTCGACTCTCTCGCTCACTCTTCGGCTCAATTTTTATTTCATGTACATCCTGTTGCTATTTTGTTTTTAATTCAATGTACAATATATACATATATATGCTCCAAGCTCCAACAAAGTTATTTCGAGCTTGTGGAATGACTACAATAATGCATACATTACGTTCATAAAATAACAAAACAACTTAGTGTAAGTATGGTTTGAAATATATTAATTATTTGTTTCCATGCTATGAAAATCATGGTCTTGTACTTACTGTACATATAAGTGCACATGTACTTTTAAAATCATTAATTCAATAAAATATACGAGAATAAAAATATTTAATTTTTCCAGTGCCCGTTGAGCAGTATTTTTGTTCGTAAATATAAGTACAGGCTTATTGTACTTACTTATAAGTAAAGGAAGAATTCGAAAGAACTTACAGTCTTTCTTGCTTTGAAATAATCAGAGTTGGAATTGAATTTTCGGAATCACTATAAATCTAATTTTCGTACTCTTTGTCCACTCTGCTTGAGATGACGTTTCACAATCCTCCTCCTAGGGCCAATCTTTCTTCCACGCTGGCAAATTCGTAATATACTTTATTTTTCTTGTGTATAGTAGTAGGGGGTTCTCGCTGTCGTTGGTCCTGTATATATGTATAAATTTAATTCCGTAACCCAGTCGTTGGTGAAATACTTTTTATGGTTGACAAGTTCAAACTATTACCGATATCTTCCGCTGGTATATATGGGTCCCGTGACTTATTACTATTATCCTCACATTCAGTATAAGTATTAAGTATAGGAATTCAATATAGTTTCAACCCTGACTTCAAGCTTGGCTTATATTATGAGTGCTTGCTTTGCTTACTCACAATAGGGATCTGTGAACCCATAATCTACTCTCGAATCTAATTTTACAAAAAAAAATATTACAAAGATTTGTATCAATCGCCCAAGTTTTATTATCATGGGTCGTACGCTTACACAGAATTTGCTGTGTATAGTAAAGTAAGGCCAAATCTATTTATCTAAACTCGATAGAGCACAAGCTTGAAGGCAGACGTAGAGTAGAATTGGCTTGTTATACTTACAGCTACAAATACGGGACACTGCATCCTACAATAACTCAATAATATAATAATACGTGCGTGCAAACTCGAAATAGTACTTATAAGTATATATAGAGTATGCGCTATATATCACTAGTAGTAGAGTAAAGTAAAGTAAAGGTTGATCTGTTGATAAAGAGTTTGTGTTATGCAAGGTTGTATATATCATAATAGTATTCGTCTATTTAGCATGTTATGTTTGGAAAAATGTCAGCATACACATATTTTGTCTACCTGTTTATTTACATTTCGATCAGCTCGGAGGACCTGGAAATCCGTTTACGTCATCACATCCTCGTTTGAGTGGTATTGTTTGTGAAAAAAACTGTAGGTTGTTTTGCTCTGGTTAATATTTATATCTCCGTTGTTGATGCTATACTTTTATGTATTATGAAATCCGAATGTAAGTATAATCTGGTATCCATATTTTCAAGTATAGTATGCATACTATGCATAGTAGAGAATGATGCTTTCTTCGGCCGGACATGCATTTATGTACAGCTGTATAGATTCAGCGAGCTCAAACCATGGTGAATAAATAAAGGGGCATAAATTCAATGCGTAGTGCATTTCAGAATAAATGTAGAGAGAAGGTATAGAGAGAGGATTCCATATCGTGCAATTTATCTGTAATCTGAACAGGAAACCAATCCGGTCTTTTTCTTATAGAATGAAGTGTCGTAGTGTCAGCAAAATTCTTGTAGCAGCTGTGTGTTAAGCTTCATCTTATTTATGATGGAGATGTTGCAGACCTCATAAAGAATTGCTCTGTAAGGAAATTTCTTTAAAATTAAACTCACGTGGCATCAACGGAGGTGTCACGTATGACCTCCGCCTCTAAAACCAAGATCAAGGGTTCATGACCCATGAACTTTTGTTAGATATAAAGCTGCCAATGGATTGTGAATTTGACAATTTATAAGTATACAGGTATGTTTTTGTAAAGACTTTCAAATTTGTGCCTTTTTTAAACTTCATTGGGGCTTCATTTTTATCCGATTATGCGTATACATTTGCTGCTTTGCTTATTTGTAGTCCCATTTTATTGCTGGGCCACCACCAGGGCTTGCTCGAAATTTAACAACCTATACTCATATTGTAAGTAGAATGCAAATTTCAAATTTCCAACTTTCGTTTTGCCTGCCAATCTGCCAGTGGGGCTCAAAAGTAATAAGTATGAGAGGACATGTAGAGAGTCTGTAGTTGTAGTATGTGTGCATTGCACGTGAGTATTTATTCTCTGACCAGCCAAGGGATGTAAGGATTTTTGTGCTAAAGAAAAAAATATTGTAATCTTATTCCTATGAATGTAGCTCGAGGTAAAAATATAGCAGTAAAGAATATATGTTTCATCTATTTGAATGATTTTTTGTCTGTTTCGTGCCAGCTAAAAACGCATTTTTCAATCTGCTTGCAGGCTTGCATGCAGTAACACTTTTGCTAACTCAGCTATGTATAAGAGATATATGCTTACGCTATTAGTGTGGGCCCTAGGTTTGAGAATGTTGAGCTGGCTGTGAGAGTTGTATACTAAAGTAGTAGTAGGGTTTAGTTGAATGAGCAATATTTCATCCTCTTTCTGTATCCTCGCGAACACAAGCAATAAATAATATCTAGAAAATAAATAGAATTTATAACAAACGGCAGCTCTTTGAGGAGATTTACAGACTCTGTGTTTCTGTTTGCAAACTTTACGTTAAGAAACAACAACTGACCGTTGGTAGAACTTTGTTCGAATATTCTCTCTACATGTTTCATATAACTACGTAAGTAGTTATACTTATTACTTTTTAGTAGGTGTATGTTTTGTTTAAGCTCTGTATATGAATGAAGAGAGAAATGTTGTTACGCATACTTAACTTTTGATTGCATTTATTTTTACTTTTAGTATTACAAGAGTATGCACTTGCGCTTTCATTAAATTCCTTTCTATATAGCGCCACTGCCACTTAACACTCCTTTTGGAATTGTTCAGGAGACAAAAGCTACAATTGTTTTTTCATTAAAACGGTCATAACCCTGACCATTAAAGCTGGACAATGGATTTTACGAATTACAAAACGAAATAAATCGAGTGTATGTTAATGTTTGACTCCATTCTTTGCTTGATTGCTATTATTGTCGTCGGGAAGGAATGTAATAAGTCGTGTGTGATGGCGTTGAAGTAGAAAATCCTACTTGGTTAGGATATGGAAAGCACTTTTGCATACTGTGATATTGTCAAAAATTCTTTTATGCAATCTTCTTACCTTGCACCTGACTGACTCATTGCGACATTTGAACACAATAATAAATTACAAACTGAGCTTTGTAACAGTTTCGTTGTTAAAGGTAACACTGTTGCTACTATACCTTACCTTGTCACCTATCCCAAACTATACTACCTACTGGGGATGATGAGGATGTAGTGCAAATATTATTCTTACACGGCTATATACCTCTACTTTTATAAGTATAAAAGTAAACTAAAAAAGGATTTAATGTACTAGTAGTATAGTAGATATACATGAATCGTAAAGCAGGAAGGCATGGTTGATATGTAATCAGCTGCGTGGCTGCGTCCGAATGATAAGTCAAAAAGCTCTACTGGAGTCCTTGAGAGTGAAGCTGTTGTTGTGTTTATTTTATCCTGCTCATTCATCTTCTACGAATGTTACGTATAATTGTACTTATATCTTGGAAGTTTGATAATTATAAAGCTTATTTATTTGACGTAATAATACTATATGTTAATGCGTAATGCAAATATATAACTTCTTGTTGGATGTTGACTGTTGGCTTTGCATTGCCGACTTTATTACATAGATAGTTGGCATCATGCATGAGTGCTTCCTATTCCTAAACTTACTACTATACTATCATCGTTCACTAATGTTGATCGCCATAGTCAGTGACGCCCTGAATCTTTAAATAGGGATTTCAAGGTAGCATATTTCATTCGTAAAGAAAAAAGAAGAATGCGGATTGACAATGTGGGTGTATCTGTTTTTACACGACTGTTTTCCGTGTGCACTCAGGAGTCGAAGTAATCTGCTGCATAAAATTATATATTACCTATATGATGTTGCAGAAAAACGAAATTAAAATCTTTTCTACCCTACCTGTCTACTATCTCTTCTTATGAATGAACTGATTTGAATTTTAATTTCCATTTTGGCTTGCGGTTTTATACCACGTTTTAATCATTTCTCTCCACCAAGGACATAAAACGCATAGTTTGCTTTATGGGTGGCCGTTTTGAATTTAATTTTTTTAATTTTCTATATATTGTTTCACTTCATTTAGTTCAGAAGGTCTAGTAATTGGAGTAAGGTGATGTGTGTGTAGTGGAGAGATGGATACACGACACATCGCATGAGGTCCAATGATAGCTTTGGAGCCAAGTATTATTGATAGACTTCTTAAAATACGATCTTGTTGATTAATAATAATGATGTACTAATTCTTGAGAGTCAGTAAATCAATAACTTTATAGATTTGTATAGAGTAGAGAAGTGTTGTTTCTGCTGTTGACATCATTCTCACTTGGCGGGCTTATCATACAAATTACTCCTTAAATATGGTGTTGGTGTGTGTACTTATATAAACTTTATTGACATCATAGACATTAGGGAGCGCTTATGGAAGGCTATGTATTTAAAATACACGGAATTGTAAGGGCTTGACTCATCCCATTATTCTAATGAGCATCTATCAAACTCCATCTTAAACTTCATTTCCTTTTTCGAAGTAAAAGAGGTACAGTTTGAGAATCGAATAACTTGTTTTACAATGTTATATGACTTTTAAGGCATAGAGCACCAAGTACTTTAGACTTAAAGTGTCTAAATCTCTCTCTCATTCTCTGTAAATGTCGACTTGCGCTCGATTTACTTGGGCTGCTTGCTTTACGTTTTAAAACTCGAATTTGTGCGATGAATTTTACTGTAAAGTAGAACAAGAACAACTATCGTGCACCTATACTTATACCTACCAGGAGAGGTGTATGTACCGTGTGTGAATACAATTCTACTACACACTTGTAGAAGAGATAATTGCAAAATTTTCAAAAGTATTTTGCGTGGGCTGCTTATATAGGAATCATTCTCCTATTATGTCAACTGGCTTGACTGAACACGTAACTCTCAGCAGTTAGATATTTTATTTTGCAGTAGGCATGGTTACAACCAGTGATGCGTTATTACTGCTCTGCATGTACTGTGTAGTGTGCTTGTATTCTGTAGGCAGATATTACATGAGTTTGCCGAATGGAAACCTAATTTGAAACTTTTTAAGTGTTTCCTCCTCAGCTCGACTAATTTTTCTCACTTTTCCTGGTGGCACTTGGAAAAACGGAGTTCCTCTGCTCACTGCTCAGCAGTAGCCGCTACTAGGAACAGGCTTCATTACTCTTTACTTTGACATAAGTTTTTATATTCTTCCTACGCTACTGCTCACTGTCGCATTCGCATTTTGACTATATACACCGCACTTGTTACGAACGAGTTTCAGTTAATGCAAATACGTGCGGAAACGAATTTTGCACGGGTTTTTCCATTTTATTATCCTTGTACTATTGTTGTGTTGATGTGAGATACCTCCACGAAATTGCAAAAGTCTGAGGCTATTTCAGTCGGCTCACCCTGTTGGCTGGGTAGTCTCTCATCTCATGCATTTCTTCTCTCTATCTAGTTTCATGCAATGCGTAATGGTGATGTATAAATTTAAATACAAAATGTAGCTTACGGATGTAGTACTTAATTCTTAATTGTATAATACACTTGGGAACATGTATCTTTCTGTACCATACTGTACGCGCTGCTGTATCTTTAAATATAATTAAATACACAGCTTGCACCCTTTACTTACTTGTATTTGTAACAGACCTTTGTATAGAGGTATTTTGTATATAACTATAAGGTAGCTGCTCTTTTAGGTGAATCTACTGAAACTTGAGGAAGAAGGAGGAGGAGACACGGCTTTTGTATATTCATTGTTCACCGTTAAAATTAACTTTACTTGAAGTACTATTTCATGATAATAAGGTGGTGTACTATAGTCAATTTTTCTGGTGGAAATTGCCTCACCAGTTTTTCCTTGAGGAGTCTACCTTCAATTTTTTTTCTTGTCCGACTGTTATGCGAACGAAGACTTGTGTTTATCTATTCCTTAATAAACTTCGTTCGTTAGAACTGTAAACGTTAATTGAGGGTGAATATGACTGCAAGCTGTATCGCCATAATTAATTTGTTTGTCCTCTACAAAATTGACTGCAGGAACTTCTCAAATGATTACTTTTTTCTGTATTTACTGACATATTGCAGTTTTGAGCTTCAGTAGTTAATATTTACAACACCATGTATCTAAAATTCTTTTTGCAAATTTGAGTAATTATATTGCGTGTTAATAACTGAGACTGAGACCATGCAACTCTGGCCTTTGGATGTCGCCATTGGTTTTTACTGTTTAAGCACTCTTTTATACAATTTTTGTGTGAAACCGGTACATATTTTTACATTTGGGACAGCAGAGACAAAATTCTTTGGTGGGTTATTGTTGCTTGATTTGTTTAAGGCAGAAATTAAGAAGCAACTTGCCGCTTTACTTGCCGTCAGCATATTTGTCAGTTTTTCATCTCTTTGAACTTTCAGCATGTTAGCTTTGTGGTCGGGCTATTGATCTTAAACCTAACGGATGATAAACACATTCATAGTCTAGAATTTCGAAGGGATTAGTTTGTACAAACAGGCAAAATTATGATTTCAATTGAAGATAATACAATTTTTAACTTTAGTTTAATAACTCGAGACAACTTATAATTCCTGCAAATTAGAAATTCAATTGACAAATATTAAATATGCATTTTAATTCGAATTGAATGTATTTGTGGAACTTTAAATTACAGATTAACTTATACTTACATGTCTTACATACAGCTCAAGTCGTTTTTCAATGGTACTACTAATGAAGTACTATAAAAAAGAATAGATATTCTTTACAGTACATACTGATATTGTTAAATCATATTTTTGCTGAGTCGGTAAATAAATCCATATTTGTGATAGCATTATTACTTTTAAGGATTAAGAGAACTTCATCCCATTGACTGGGTAATATCATAATATTTAACGTAGCTCGTTTGTGTATTTTTCAAGTTCTACTCTATTTATAAGCCGACTGTGTAACTACTATACATAAGGGCAAAAGTTAGATCGTTAAAGTATCTCCGGTTTCTTGAAGTTTGTTGAAAAGAAATACATAATATTAACTTTATAATGAATTTGTCTAGCGATGCGTAGTTATGTTGATAACTTTCTTATATCTGGATGCCTGATTCTTTTTTTACCAAATTGGAGTATCGATTCCACCACACGCTGTCTACAATGTTCACAATGAAGTTAACACTTGAAAGAGATAATAAGGCATGGAAAAAGGCAAAGGCTTCAGAGATCAGAGTTCTAATAACTGTATAACCGATTACTGCTTATCAAAGCGGGGTATGGAGCTTTGTGAAAGATAGTGTGCTACATATTCCTCTAGTTATGTGATGAGGACAACGGATCACAACTTCATAAGTTTAACTTGAGGGCAACTAACAAGATAAATTCCATCTCGCTCATCCTTCCCTTCCTCGTTGTAGGCTTATCTGCCTTCTTGTCATGATTTGAAAATGTTATCGCTAGTTAACTTTTACCTAGACACATTATTTGCATCGCATGGCAGGGTACAAAAGATTTCGAGTAGGCAAACTTTTAGTCACATTTGGAATCGTATTTCGGAGGGTGGGATGCTGCAGTCAACTATCTATCCTAGGCCCTGCTCTTTCTGATAGGTTCGATTCTAGTAACATGTATTCGCTGATAAGTTTCTCCGTTATTTAATTTTCCATCTTTCTGTATCTCAAAACTCCAAATTCTCTCTGATTCATTATATGGAGTGGAATTATTTGACGGAATTGTTGTTAAAATTCGGCTTTCACGACGGAAAAGGGATGGGACGGGAATACTCAAAGGCTTGCATATTCAATGTGTGGATAGCAGAAAACTCCCTGCTTGTTTCGTTTGACATCTTCCTATGCTGGTAGAATGCAACGTACATGCAGATGTAGGAATTGAGGGTGAATACTTGAAGATACATATATACATCTAAACTAGTCTATTCTATAGATCAGAGTGGGAAGCAGGTCGATTCTTCAAGCAGCCACCGGATACTGTGGAAAAAAATGGTTTCCTTCCTCACAAAAAACTTATGTAGGGTCGTTTTTCTGTAGTAGGCATATAGTGCGATGTTTACTACTCAATCTCAATGGAAGCCTCTCATAGAAATTCTTTGAAAATAGACATATATAAGATATACTTGAAATAAATAGGCATATAGTGATTCTGAACAACAGTCTGATTTTTGTGTACACATAGATATTATACCCATAGTCTATAAGTATCTATATACTACTACGAGATACTACACATACTTACTACTATATACTGGAGTAACGATGAAGATATTTCTTTTGCTTCCTTTTCTGATATCGACAGGCAGAGCAAAAGTAGTTTCCATCATTGCAGAGCCCATAACATCATTACGTGAAACTGCTATCGGTCGGAATGTGTCGCAAGACGCAACCATTTGATTGAAACTAGAATAATATTTACTACACGACTCATCAGTCATGCAAAGTGTTGGCATTTTTTTTATCTGTATGTATACTTGCTCAGTTAATTTGTAAAAGATTGTAGAAAAAATAGGAAGTAAAAATAAAACACAAAAGTGACATCTTGTATTCTAACTAATACTTATTTTAAACATGCAATAATCGTTAAGTATATATTTGATGATAATCTATACAGGCAGTCCTGAGGGATTGAGGGAAATTAAAAAATAACTGTGATGAATACTTGCATGAGGTATATCGATAATAAAATGCTGGTAAAGTTTACGTGCACGAGTCAAAAGAAAAATGTGAGCTATCAATGGACGTGACGTAACTTTGCATGATGATTGATAAGCTGTCGAGAAAATGATTTGCAGCTTAGTTGGCTATGCTCGCTCTGACAAAAAATTCTAAACATTACCCTTTCTTTCCTAAATAAAAATAAAGGAAATTCCTGGATAAACGATTATTGTCAATATTCACTCTGCTAAATCCTTCACTATTACGGATATAATTACTTGTTCTGTTTCAGCTGGAATAGGACAAACTATGTATGTTATAGTAGTTATAGAGGAACCATATGTGTATGCTTTGTATTTGATTATTGTTCAATCATATTGCAGCATGATATGGCCAGAGCACTGCAGCTTACATATAGTGCCAACGTACCGAGTACCGAACGCGTGTTTCCCTTATCAATAAGTTTGGCGCAGGTCAGTATCAGCTGTAATAGTAATTATGCATATGTAGTACTGTTTAAAATCAAACATTAGGTTTTGGAGTGAACAAATATTTATTTGTTGGTTTAGTCGCAACAAACTCTATTTGTATCAATTGTTGAGTTGGTTTGGTGTCAAAAGACGATTGTGAGGTGAGATTAAGCATATTTATACCACGTAAGTATAAGTAATTACATACATTAGAATATAAGTTTTTGCTATGAGTATGAAGATATAAGTATATTGCACTGACAAAATAATAAAATTCTTCAGTGAAGAAAAATTTTGACGGACAGTTATTAAGCTTGAATTTTCCTTAATTTATAGGTATGCTAAAATTACTGGAGGTTGGATTAGAATAGAATTTATTATTAATTTTGATACTGTGGGTTCTCCCACTATATAAAGCCAGCGAGTCATATCATAGAATATCAGAACGACAGAGAGAAGTAAAAATGTGGTTTATGCAAGCACAAGCTGAACTGTGGCCTCGTTACTTCGAGGAACATGGGTTGACTTATATAAGTATCTATCTAGGTACTCATGAATCATTTTGCATTGTAGGTATAATAAAGCTGCTGAAAATTAGAATACAAGTACACTATGCCGCTCGCAGATTCCGCTTTAGTTTGTAGACAGGCAGACACGTAAGTTGCACTGTACTTATACTTATAGTAAGTAATATTATTATATATATAAAGAAATATCGATGCGTTCATGGGGTTTGCAATGGTAAATAAAGGTCAAACGCCTTTACCAAGGGCAAGGTAAAGTCAGGTGATCGAGTTTTTACTGTTGTAACTTTTGATTCTTACATGATTACGCGTAATTATCGTATTGTGTCTTGTGTAGATTACATTAAACCGTAAAGCGTATTTTTGAATGGTGTAAATAAATACGCAACATATGCCATATTGTCTTACATTAACATTCATACACAGAACTTATTTATTTAAAATATTTTTACCTCCCATGTTAAGCTATATATTTACTTACCTTACAATGTGCATTCTTGTAAGTAGCTAGTAGTTTTTCATTTAAAAAATCAAAAGTAGATAGTAAGATACCTCAATTGTTTGTACATATGCAAAACTTGACCGCAAAATAGTATGAACTTTCTGAGGTAGTTGCTTGGCAAAATTGCGTAAGAAAGATATTCTTCCAAGATCCCAAACAGAATTGGGAAAGGGATTGAGTGAGTGTGAGTAGACTCTTACAAACGTTTGCCGAGTTCATTTGTATATGACTCTGAACTCAAGAATGCTGTGGAAGTTTGCAAAACTCAGTAAATGACACTGATTCACTTCACTATAATTATGCACCTAAATCTATAGAATTTGTACAAATATTGCCCTTGGTATAGGAATAATCATGCGCTTGATATAAATGCAATTTTGAAACGCTTTATGTTATCTATGACAGATTTAATCAAAGCTTATTAGAATAGTTCGGGTGTTAGGTTTATTTAATACCGATGTAATTATATTGTTGTATAGTTAGTTGTATGTGCATTACAATAGTCTTGTGTAAATGGGCGTCAGCAATTGTGGTAGTTAGGATGAGGTCCATTGTGCTCTTTGTGTACTTCAATAAATATGCAGAAAGAGTTAAATCATTACTTCTGTAGTATTGCCATACCTATTAGTGAATAAATTTTGGACATCTATGATGATATATGACAAAATTAATTAAATATTCATGCAAGTGGCAAATGTAAGTACACATAATATTAAGTTAAGTACACATTCAAGGTACATAGGAAGCAGAAAGTTATTCCAATCAAACATTAGTTTTCTATTTGCTGTAATCTGTAAGTACTGCAAACAAGTATAGTAAAAGCCAATGTAGGTATACTTAGTTTACTATAAGTACTTCTTGACCCTATATGGAACTTTTACAAATTGTTGTTAGTTAGTGGTATCTTGAATCTTGACTCATTAAATTTTTACATGATATATATGCTGCATTTAAAATTTAGCCATTTGGTAAATTCGTGCATGTGCCGCCCTCAAGGCTATCAGTTATCTAATGAACATCTCTAATAGTGGTGTAAATTTTATAGGTATAAGTATAATTATACCCAATGCTGCTGTGTAGTCATAAAGTCTGCAGAAGCTGTACCCTCATGTTTGATTTACACAAGGGAAATAATATGCTGGAAACAATTGCAAATTGACATGCGAACCGTCATCTTTTTACTGCTTCCGGTTCTGTACGTGTGACTTTGACATTCTAAAACGAAAGTGACATCACAATTGATACGAAGGCACATTATTTGTAGAAAATCCATAAACTGAGTCACGGGGTCATCTATCTGTTCTTTAGGGGTGTATCCAGGCCAGATTACATATTAGTGACGAGTTCGCTGGAGTGTAAAGTATTAGTAATTGTTTTTATAATGTGTTTAGCCTGTAGGGCATGTTTTTCATGTATCCGCATCTTTCAACAAATTATTTGTTGCCTTGTATTACAAGCGCCCTTGTATTGACTACGTATCTCAATAGTTCGCTTACTACGAACATTTCGAATTAATTGCTATTGTCGTTGTTTCTTTATTAATTTCACATTATAGGGATTTATTGTTGAAGTTTGGAGATATTGGGCTTATGTTGCAAGGCATATTCAGTGTGGATTTCGATGTTTTCATTGAAAAAGTGTTAAGCTTTGTGCGTTTGTGAAAATTTTTGTTCAGAAGTTGACACTTAAAGAAATCGAGAACATCTATGATTTGCACTTACTTACTGCCTTTGATTACGTGTGAGCTTGTGGTGAGAAAATAAGGACGATTCCAACTGATTGCACTCTATGATTTCTCCTCCAATATTGGTCTTCATTCACATATGCTATAAGTATGTACTTAGTTACTTAGACCTAGTAAGGTACTGCTGTGACGTGTGTGCGTGGAGTGAATTAGTGGTTTTAAGGCAAGAGATAAAATTTTACACGCGTAGGCCCAATGAAATAGTTTCTGGCGTGACTTATATTAAATTTCAGAGTTAAGTGAAATTGAACTTGTGGACACAAATAAACTTACTGTTCTTGCCATCGGCTCGGGCGATTGAATTTTACTTGTTATCAGGTTGATTTTGCATGACATCAGCAATATTTTACTCATGCTCTAACTAAGAACGAAGAATGTATCTGCAGCGAAGGAAGTCCAACTGACGTTTGTCGGCATGAATTAAATTGACGTAGGTTTTGAGCTAGTGTACTTTATGTATTTCGTGATGGTAATTAATTTTGGTTTCATTTTACCGTGTCAAGCTGTATAGGTTAGATATACATAGTCATTTCGTGTCCATGAAAGCTAATATCTAAGCGAACACTGAATCAAAATATTTTGACGATAGTAAGTATGTTTGGGACGACATCGAAATTATACATAACATGCTTAATACATGTCAGTTAATTCATAGCATCAAATTATGTATGTGTATCAGTATATTATATTTAAATTCCCCTTTCCACCGTTTTAAGAGTTTTATTATTTGTTTTGCAGGATCAACACTTAAGTGGGGTTTCTTTGAGACAAATACGATATGAGCGGGTGCTGGCGTTTAGGAAAACGTTTGATACACCTTTTTTGGAGACAAGCTTATTGAGATTGGAATAATATTCTACAGCCCCAATGAATACAACGAGTGCAACGTTGGATACACACAGTCCACGCTCCTCTAATAATGTCCCACGGCCTGGTATAAACTTAGCTACATCAAGTCGCCCTTCTTCGAATGGCAGTCAAGACCTGGACTTATCCCTGAGTGCACCACCTTCATCGTACATTTCCTCGTCAAGTGCGACTCCGACCGGAGGTTTACAAAACAATGAAGGTTTCTTGGACTACCAAACACAAGCAGAGCTCAAGTCTCATTACATTCAAGCTCAACAATCAACACAGCCACAACAACCTCAGTATTGTCGACTTGGAACAGGTGGAATTATTGGAGCCTCTACTCCAACAAGTCTTCCACCGACAGTTTCTTTGCAAGAAAGAAATTCCATTATTGTTCCTGTGACAACTCATGATGTGGATCCGTTTGTAGTGACAGTGAGGAGCTCACCCAATAAATTGGGAAAGAGTAGCAGTTCATCATTTATAAGCAAAACCCCAAGTTCAGTTAATTGTGGTAGTTCCAAAACTGGTCCAAGACTAGCCTTATATAGAAGTAACAGTAGTTTAGATTTACTTGATCGTGACAATTATTATCAGAGGGCTTCCTTGGGTGGAGCAAAATTAGCTTCTCATCATGTACATCCACCTCAACATTTACAGCAACAAGATAAACAATCGATTCAACCTCAGTCAAGACACTCACAAAAAAGTGAATTAAGCTACACAGGGTGTTTTACACGAAGGAAGGATTTCGGGAGCCATGGTTCTATAGATGTGTTAGCGAATACGGGTGGGAATAACATTAATAGCAGTGGGATTATTCTGGGTCCCGGTTCTGCCGCCACCAAGAACGAAAGAAGTAGCTCTCTGGGTAATACCAGTACTGGCCATTTTTTGTCGCTCGTAGCTTCCACCATGAGCAGAGATAGACGAGGATCTTTTAATGTACAAGATGATACAGTTTCAATTCCGAACTCAAGAGACTCAACGGGTGGAAAGAGTAGCAACAAAGGAGGGCCCAATAGCACTGATGTGGCAATGAAAGAGACTGCCAGTCCTCGTCTTCGTCTGAAATTTCAGAAGTTGTGGGAGCATAAAGAAAAATCGACAGTATCACAAAGTAATAGTATAGCAGTGATGAGTGGGGGAGCTCAGTCAGATGGAAGTAACACCAGTGGTAAAGGAAGCACTACTACCAATTCAAATAAAGCGGAAGCTTCAATATTTAGAAAGTTGAGAGGAAGTTCAACCACTTCCAGGAATAATGGAAACACCAAAAGTCTTCCGGATGGAGTCAAGTTCGATGTATCCTCTGTAAATCATTCGGGTGGGGGAGATTATTCAGAAAATCAGGGAAATGAGAAGCCTGTCCTGAGACATGGCGGCTCATTAATGGAGGAACGGTACCGGCGTCGGGTATTTGCACATTTTGATTGTCAGAGTGTCTCAGCCAATATTTCGTACGCTGCCCGTTTACGTAGTCTGCTTTCCAAAAGGAGGAATACGACAACAGGAGCATCTGCTGCATCCCTTGGTCACAGACCCGTGTCCACCCCTCCAAGTGCTTCCCTAAATAATATATCTGGAGCTCCCGGAGCACAGTTATCACTAACTGGTGGTGACAATGCTAGTCTGGAAATAGTACCTGCTGATGACCCTGACTTGGGCGATGGATACTCTAATGCTTTGATTTTAAGGTGAGACCTTGTTTTGAAAAAAATCCTTATTGCTATGCAAACAAATCTGAGCGAGTGATTTAACTAGCAGTTTTAATTAGTTGCCGCTCTGTATAAGGAAATAGCAGTAATTTCTTCTCATTCTAATGTTTGCACATACAATGACAATGAATCCCTTCTTCCTGGACTTGATTAAAATGGAAGCAAATGTGCGTATACTAATGTTGTAAGCGTCGTCTTTAAGGAGCAAGCTCTCCACGTAGACTTTTGGCCGTTGAGTGTTTGTATTCAAGTATTAGATAACCCGTCAGTTAAGAAGAGAAATACGCACAGGTGCGGCCCAACTAAATCCGGTCAGCGAATGCTGTGACTTGCTTGGCCTCGAGCATTTTCTCTTTGCTAATATTCCAAGTACATTTTTGTTTTAATAGTCTTGTATGCTTTTACAATTAGTAGCTCGAATGTATGAGCCATGTGATGCCTGTATGTGCACAAAAGCGTGTTCCATCATTGATGATATTATCAACAGACTAAAATGATGAAATGTAAATCATTGACTAAACCACTAAACTACTAAAGATGGGCAACCATCGTCCCATTCCCATAGTATGTACGTTCCAATATGAAGAAGACAACAAATTAACTTTTGGATGTTTCTCTCATTTTTGGGCATACAAGCTTGATTTAGAAACTAGAAACTCAAATTTATGGTTTTGTTTCAAGACGTGTATCAATCGACACATTGAATTCCAATCCTGAAACACATTTATACAGCAATAATATCTATATTTATAACAATACTTTCGAAGAGATGTCAATGAAAACTGTACGGGGACCTAAATATAGAACATATAAGTATAATAAGTGCGTGAAAACTGAATAAAAATAGAATCAAAGTGAAAGAAAGTATAGTTGACAATTCGGCATGAACGCGAAGCTTTAAGTGAAAAAAAAGTTAACCAAAAGTATCATCATTATACTTTAATACACCATGACCAAAACCAACTATGTATTTATTTACTGCATAGTAAGACCTTTCCAAATTGAAAGAACTCCAGTGTCTGGGCACTGCAGACAGAGGAGTCAGTTGTTATTAGTTTTGTATTATATATGGTTTATCCGCTTGTACTAGTTACTTGTTAGTCTTCAGCCACAGTCTCGTGTGGCGATAAAATAATAGACGTATTGTAATTACGTGCTTTTAATTGTGAATATTTTACTGCTAAGTTACTCAGCTCTTTTCTTTTTCTGGAAACCATGGTTAACAACATGTACACGTATAAAGTAACAGTGGGTAATAAAAATAGTAAAGTTCCATTCTTGTTGTAATCATGGTGCTGACGACTGACGATAGGTCGGATAGCCTCAGCGAATTTCGCTGACAATGAATGAAATGATGCCGTACAGAGAACATGGGAACGCTGTCTTCAAGAATGCGAACTCCCGCTTGGAGGTTTGTGAAGTCATCCAAGCATATAAGTTAAATCCGAAGCTATAACTATCTACCGAGTGACTATTATGTGACTTGGCTTTTAAAAGTCTTGTCGTTGTTGTTGTTGTCATTTGTGATGTGACAGTGAATTCGCTTCTTAATTTCTTTCTTTTAAAATGAAAAACAGCCGTAGTAGAATTGATAATGACTTGCACTTGGCTCTGCGCTGACTGATGGTTCTATCCAATAAAAAAACCAGCTCCATGAAGAAAGTGAGGGAAACAAAGAGTCTCACAGAAGTAAGTATAGTGAGTGACATAATGTTGATGTCTTTCGTGTAAAAAGCTTACATGTACTTATATTGCAAGCTTTTATTGAACTTGTAAGCTATAATGAAAAAAATTATAGGGAAAAACATAGTGCATACAAGTATATAAGTATATTGTCTTTACTATAAAGAGACTAATAGGTTTGTTATTTTTCAAGACTTTAATGGATATCATGACTTTCCATTTTTTTAATTCAGTTTTTTATAGTCCAAGAATATGTTTTATTCTTAAACTCATCGTGTGTTCTTTTTGAATACTACAGCTACAGGGTTAAACCACAACTCAGTAGGGATTTAAGTGTTGCATTTTTTAGATATTTTGATTTTTATGCAACTGTTAACTGGATCTTGCCTTCCTAACTGGGAAATTTCCCCTTGAGTAGTTGATCAGGTAAACATATTATGCGTTGCTGTATCTACGCTTCTAGTTGTTGTTTCAAATATTTTTATTGGATTGAAATACGGTGTTAATTAAGTGTCAGTTTTCATCCAAGCTTTATGTTTCCACCTAAGTTCCCCTGTTTTCGTAAGGGAGAACGAGTATTATTCTTCTTGTGTGTTGGGTGTATGCTTTTCAGTCTCAGCTGCCTTCAATAATTAATTAACAGGCGTGGGCGAGCAGAGAAATGAGAAATGAACTGCTGAATATTAGTATACGTTCTGAATGTCTGATTCTGGTTTCCACCTTTTCCTTTCCAAGCCTTCAATCAATGATCATTTAGTGTGCAAGCGGCGGAAAAACATGGGTATTATGCTTAGATACTACACGTTATGAGTATAAATAGTATACACTATAGTTGTGCAGTCTATTTATATTATTATAGGTATGTATTTATGCCATGGATTTATATTGAATCGATTGTTTTACCTTTCAGCTGTCCGTATTTTCGTAATGAAATCGGAGGCGAAGAAGAGAGATTAGTCTGTATGACCCGCTTCAAGTCAACAAAGCCTGCAAGTGTTCTCAGAAGTAATTATTTGCATCTGACTGCGTCCGGTTCAAACTTGGGTCATCATGGAGGTTCCCTTGATTCAGCATCCATGAGCTTAGGCCGAGGGACGACGATGGGAAATGGGAATCGTATCCTGACGTACAACCCGTTGGATGGTACTTTTCATCGGCCCCAACAAGCACGTGGACTGTCGATATTGGAATGGAGTCCCGGTACTACTCATTGGGCCCATGGAATTTGTCCGTACACCAAATCCTCAAGTCGTCAAACAACATTGCTAGAAGCTGTAGACCTTGGAGCGGCTTACTATCGCAAGTATTTCCACCGGCAAGGTATTCAATATTTTTATACTTATAAGTATAATTTAATTTATCCTAACGGTTTATATACTGTTGGAAGACTAGTTTCTATAATACTCAACCATAATCTTTGAGTTATCATCATTCGCCAACATTTATGTCAAAACAATCATCTCAATTGCATTGAATGAACGTGTGTGTAGTGTACTTATATGTAAATGTATCATCTACGTACATACCGGTTGGAATTTCAATAATACATTTTTAAACCTAACTTAAGGTTATTTATTACTGATTATTATTCGACAGGGATACACATATAATTATACGCGTACTTGTATTAATGTTGTATTGATCGCGTGTTGCCCTGTGCGTGGATTCAAATAATTGTAGTAATTACTCCTCGTCTCATCGACTATTGCATTGTGCTCGAGTCCGAGTTGTTCCATATAATATGCATATGTATTGTAATCAATAGGACCGGAGTAGACAAAAATTAAAAAAAAGTATGTGATTCTCTCCCCTTGTGCTGAGAGATGAATGACTGACATTGGGGGCAGAAAAGCTGATTAAACAGCATATTTTATGGATAGAGACCTACTATGAGTAATTACATTTAATCTAATATTTGGTACATGTATTCCTATAGTAATAGTAGCACAAAAACATTGACTTAAACGCAGGAAAAGGATGTACTAGTACACTTGCGGATTTACAGTCTGTTTAAACTTTCCGCTGAAGGATATATGTAGTACTATTCAGCTTTTTAATGAAGAAAGTTATTTTAGATGGCCATTACAATATTAACTTTTGTAGTATAAATAAAATTTTCATTATTTTTCCATTCATTTTGTCCAGAAACACAGTGAACACAACTTTAATTACATTACTTCCTTCCTTCCTTCCTGGGTTTTGTTTGGTCCTGTTCCAATATTCAAGCTATCATACATACATTATTTTGATGGGAATTTGGGGAAGAGCATTGATTTTATTGTGCTCTTCATCCCTCCATGCCTTCAATTACTTCTAAAAAAAACTTTCTGTTTTTTTTAAGACCAAGTCGATATTTCGCCATTGTTGGTTGGCTATATTTTGGCTATCTCTCGACCAAGATTTATTTCAAGGATAGATTTAATTAGGAATTATTAGGGGTACATACTCTCAGTTTCGTGCTCTTCTTGAACATTTCACTGCTGTGGAGCAGGCATAAGTACACAGTACATACATACAGAGTCTGACAGAAGGAACACTTGTTTGTTGTAAACAATTTAAGCTCCGATGATTTACTTATGCAGTATATAAGTAAATTGTCTATACTTACATTAACTCAGGCACTGGGAAGAAGCACAGTTGGCAGTTTGGCAGTTGGCATTGCATGCCGCTCGGCTATCACGAGCATGTAACTCTGTTTTTATCCGAAAGAGAATCTTTTGTTTATAATTTGTAAATCCATTACAGGAATCTGAGGAGAGCATTCTGAATGAATTTTGTTAAAAAGAGTCCTAATTTAATCTTGAAATAAAAATCATTGAATTCATTAAAACTAAAAATGGTTATTCCATCCCTCCAAAGTCTATACACTACAGAGGTGAATATAAAACGATCAAATTCTCTAAAATGTCTGCCCCTGTACTAAACACATTTCGTTATACAAGCATTCATGAAGTTTTGTTCACTTTATTTGAGTGTGCTCTATTGCGTGTGTAGACACATGTAGCTAATATGCACTCAAATAAAACTTCACGAGGAAGCCAGTTGACGTGTTTGAATGGTTGCGTGAAATTCTAACAATTGTGGTGTATTTTTTAATCTACAAAGTAGAATAGAGAATTACGCTGTGATTTAGCGCACATGTGGTGTGCACGCTTGACTTGCTTCACCATTGTACATTACATACTTAATCATAAATACAAGGCACATACCTACATATAATGATGCTATACATAGTTAAAACGTCGGTAAGATGGTTTGAGATATTTTATGGTGAAGCGATTGCAATTTTATGTTCAAAAGAGAAAAGGGGCTTGGATTTTTTTGTAAATGTTTTTACTTTAGTTCTTTCTCTATCTATTCAGATTAAGGCAATCGTCACCTCCTCTCTTAATTAAGTTCGTGTTTGGTCCGTTAACTTGGTTAATCTTTGTTATAAGTTTTATCCCTTCTGTCCTTTACTGAACTGAACACTAAATAAGTTTTTATTTTTTCAAGTTTACACTTTTTCATGCCAGTATCGATTCATATTCAAGGGGCTGTCACATTCACGAAGTGGTAACATATATAAGTATAAACTCACCAGTCAAGAGGAAAAGTTTGGGTGATACTTATTTATTTATCAAAATTTAAGGTAGAAGACGCGGTACAAAAAGGTACCATGTTCGTGCTTTTTATTGATTTCATTCATGTTTTCAATAGTCGCTTCTCTGGAGCACAAAATAAGTCTCATGCATTCATTCATATCAGTGGTACGAAAAAATACAAAAGGAATTAAATTGATACTATAGACGAAGGTGAGCATAGCAAAACTCTATGTATTGCAAGTAAGTCCTTGAACTGACAGCTTGACACTTCTACTATAGATATTAAATGACTTCAATGGAATAACGTATCTCTACATATGTCTATCAACTATATTTTGTTTTTATACTTTGTGAAAATTCAGATTGATTAATATGGTACCTATAATGTGTTCAGCTTGTGCCCCTGACTAATAACATAGTTAATGAGTTCTTCCCCCTGCTTCCTATTATAAACCACGTTCTACTACAGATATATTCGACGCTAATAAATATGTGGATAAGCGGAATCAAATGATAATAACAGTGACCAGTGACTTAATAATATACGTTGTATGCTAATGAATATTGCTAGAGAATGAATGACTTATTGCCTAAGTCTTTAATTTAAATGTTGTAAAGTTTGGAAAGAATAAGATGTGTAGTGTGTACTATAGTAGTAGTAGAAGTATCTGTAGTAGTGTGTGTACCTGATGCTCGCATTCATTGCTGGAGTGCGGACAAACAGGGATACTAACTTTAAAAGGAACGTTTTCCATTTTCCACATTCCTCACGGAAGACCTTTAAGCTATTGAAAGCTTGTTGTCCCTATTGGTGAAGGATTCTGGATTCCATATGTTTCTCACCAAACCGACTTTTTCCGTTTTACCATCAGCTACACATTTTTCATGCATTTAAATGCACCTCTGATCAGAATTTATGTGCGAGATCTCATACATAATGGCTAGTTTATTCATTTCGCTTGAAATTTCTTGATCGCTTATGGCTAAAATGTAAATGGGTTTTTTCATTTAAATTTTTTAAAGAAAACGACACTGACTGAATTTTATGCTCATACTTATGTACTGGAACAGAAATAATTGTTTTCCAAATACCTTGGTTGTAATTGGAAATAATTTGTAAAAACATTATTTCTTAAAAATTCTTGCCTTCTTTACTGCGGATGTTCATTGATTATCTTGTCTCCTTAGATATGTTATTAGTATACAAGGTATTTTCTGCACCTACTATATGTACATGCGGATAGTTATCTGTAATACTGAAGTATTTTTTGGAAAAGATAATAGAAGGTCAGATATTCTTGAATGACTGCAAACAGGTGTCTGTACGAAAGTGTGAGGTGAGCACTTGAGCAGACTGTTTTCACTGCTACAGTATATAGTAACAGTAACACCTTTATTCGAAGTTCGAACCTCGAGCCAGGCTCTCAATAGATTTATAGTTATGGCTGTTGAAAGAACTTTTAAGCTTAAGCAGTGCTTTTATGTTGACCTGCCTTCCCAAATGGCTTTCCAGGGTAACCGTACCTAAAAGTTGAACTGACGTGGGTGATTCACAATCACGTCCATCGGCGTATAAGACTTTTATGCTGCCTTAAAATGTAATGTAATGTTCATCTACGCTGAGCTCAACCAAACTGGACGTCAGGGAACATGTTGAAATAATGGGCAAAATCAATACAGAGTATATGAGCTTTGCTTGGCAGCTTGAATCCAATGTCTTTAGTAAAAATGTATTTAATTATATGTTTTCAAATCCGCGTTCAGACTAATTGAGATGGATTTAAGGACTACCTCTAACTACCTATGCCATACTCACCGAAGTACTGAACATTATGGTTTCGGGTCGAGATTAATCCGACAAGCTAAGCAACACCAAGTATGATTTATTTCGGCATTTGCTGTTGCTCATAATCATGACCTTTTCATTTAATCCAGGTAATATTTGGGTACAGTTTCCGTAGAGTTTCTGGTTGGAAGTTATTAAGTAGGTTGAGACACGATCCAAAATAGTTCCAAAATACGTTCATCACAAGACCAAAATTACTATAAGTAAGGAGTGAACTGCTATTTAAACGGTTGCAGTGGCGAGGACTGCACAAAAAATTGATTTCTTCTTTACTTGTCTTTTTTTATTCGGAACTGATCGTGAGTGAGTACTTCAGAAATAGGGTACCTTCCGTACACCTCTATGTTGTAGCCAGTAGCCACATGGTATCTGCTCAAGGTTACGTGGGTGTGGTTATCAGATTTTATATGGTAATCCCCCCCTTTTTGCTGCTGAAGCCTTTCAAAATATATTAATGCAGCTGTTCGATATTTGGGTTTCCTGATGTTAGCGATAACAATCATATGGAACTGTGATGTGATTGATTCCTAGTAAGCATATCATATACTACTGAACCTCTGGAATGACTTATGCTACTGTATCAATCAATGTTTTAGTTTAGTTTTTGGGATGAGGTCTTTAGGACGCGGGAGAATTCACTCAGTCAGTAAAGATTTAATTGGACTGGACATATAAGTACACCGAAGGAAGTTCGCCGCAAAAAGGTTATTTTTGTGGTGACACTTGAAATGATGCGCTATTAAAGCGTAGACGGTGTATGTAGTAAGGTTATTCCTTCGGTACCAAAATCTTCCTACAAAAATGACTTGAAAGATTTTTTCACACATTTCCTTTTCGAATTAGCGTATCTTCTTGTAGTTTTTTGTGTTTATCTCAGTCGAGATGCGCTTCAACTTTCGATTGTGATTAAGATTGTCATTATGTAGCTGGGACTGTTTTCTATTCTGGACAGTTTTACATATGTGATCATTAGTGTGCAGCAAAGCATGATGCTGCTACTTTTGTCTTCAACGGTTCAATTGCATACATTTTAATAGAAGCTAGCGTTTGTTCCAATTTTAAGAGAGAGAGACATAGACAGATGGACCCTTTCCTGGAATTTTTTTGTATACTTAAACCACAACGTTACGATTCAAATAATAAAATCAACAAAATTCTTTGTCGTCCGAGGCAACATCTATATGTATAGTGGTATAGATTAAGAGATGTAGTATTATTAGTGTGGGTACATTCGTTAACAAGTATGTCCTCAATCCTTGTTGCTGCCATAACTTTAAACTACATTTGAAGTAGCAAAAGGTGTTGGTCAGTGTGGAATAATTTCTTCAATATCATCGCTTGGTCAGGATATACAAGTAGAAAGTATTAAAAGAATGCGTTTTTTTCTTGGGTAAACAAGGGATGGATAAATAAAAGTTTTTGTTGTATGCTCAAGACGCTGGAAATAAAAATTGGAGAATGTGTTCTTTCATTCGATGCTGCGTATTCTTTGTGTGGTGAAGTAAGTACTTACACTTATAACTACATGTATATGTAGCATTCTTCAAGTTCATGATTTAATACATAGGAAAGTTGTAACTGTACATGTATGTGTAAGTCCATGTATTTAAAAGATTTCTTTCGAACACTCCGGATCCCGACGTGATGTTGAGCTGATGCAGTCAATGTATCCTTTGATATAAGCAATAGATACGTGGAACTTTATACTTACTACGTATATGTAAGTATCTATTCTTTTTTGAACTTACTGGCCGTACATATTATGAGTACCAAACAAGCAGATAAGGTTGTAAAGAACCAAGGTTTTGTTATAAAGGTTGTAAGTGGTAACATCTCTGGGACCAGTGCGTTGGTTTACGCAAAGCTGTACATGGAATCGACTTGGAAGGATGTTGGAAGGAATGGAAAAAAGAATGACTTGGGTAATTGAAAGAACATTTTTCAGTTCATATCATCGTCTTAGAGAAAGGTCTAACTTGTTAACCAACCGAGGTCTACAACAAAAAAACAATAGTTTTTGTTGCGTATACATGCGTTCTATAATGTACTGTAGTGTTTCTTATTGCCGATGCTTGAAGCTGCCAAGAGCAGCCCAAGTTTCACGCAATGTTTGTTGTTAACTTCCATTTCTTGCTGCCAAAGCGTCATTATTTTATGCTGCAGGAGAAGACACGCATTATTATTGTCTCAATATTATTATAGGTATAACATTGTTAAAGGTACACAGAGTTGAACACGTATACTTATAAGTATGACTGAACAGTCACCCTACGATTAGTAGTAGTTGACGCTCATAGGAATTTTGTCCAAACCACAGTAATTTGAAAAGTTTCAAGATGACTTGTTTAAATTGGTACGATATTGCATTTGTGTGGATGTGGATATATACATACCGTCATATTATGTTGTTCCTTAATTCGAAACAGCATTTAGCATTGTTTGCATGTTTCCTAAATCACCCGTAACATGACGCAAATGTCAGACGTTTAGAGTAAGCGTAGATTTACCTCCCAATATTACCCATATAACTTGGAACCTTTATTTTCTAAAAGGACTTTTCTCTGATTTTTTCGAACATAATAATTCTCTCTGAGTTGGATTCCCTTTTTCTTGCGGATTCCATTCCGTTTCAGAACTTGCCGGGTGTACTTAAATGTCTACTACTTGAGTGCGTTACAAGTATCTACTTATTACTTTTATATGGTGTAACACCACACGTGTTTATGTTATAAGGAAGAAATTGTGACTTACAGTATGAAACTTTTTAGAACGAGTTTCACACACTACCAACCTTGGTGGTAAATGCATTCGCAATCGTAAGTTCAAAACACTTGATGGTCGTTACTCCTGGTAATCGTTGCATCTTAATTGTGGAATCTAAAATTTTATTTGTAACTTATATCCCATTTATTTCTCGTAGTAGTTGCTTCCAGGTTATAATATTGATATGATATTGCAACAGCATTTCTGACATTTCACAAATCTTGTTTGTAATCGCGATTGCGGGGAATTTGTTGGAAACACGATTTCAAATGCTTGTGTTTTCCGACGATAAGTATCACAAAGCTACATTGGCTGTCTATTTACATCAAATGCTTAAAAAGATATTGGTTTAGTATCTCATAAACTTTTGCGGTACACCGTTCATAGGTATGTTGGATTTGTGTGCATGTACAGATACTATATAGGTATCTACGTAAGTATGTGCTTAGTCGTAATATTAACGTTGCGATGATCAGGAATTTTTCCGGAAAGCTTTATTAAGGCATTTGTACTAGTTCATTTGGGATTCCGGATGGGCTCGAGCCTATAGTTTAACCTAGGGACACTAAAAGGAATCCTGAATATTCAACTTACATACTACAAGGGATTGGTAATGCAGCTCCTCACATTTTTTGTGGCTTTACATAATAATACCTAGAGATACATATGCGTAGGGAGGAAGGAGATGATGTGAGTGGTGTAAGGACCTCTAGGGATCACTGCAACTTTAAAATGCAATAGCACAGCTTCCCTACGTTTCTTCAGACTATTCTAGTGTGAAGAGTGTACCTATACATTCATATATAGATAGTACATGATTTTAGTTTTGAAGGGTTATCTCCTGCAACTGTTCCGATGCTTCAGGCTACACACAGGTCTTGTTAGTTGTCAGGATTATTCGAGGTGATGGTCAGGACAGGATGCTGCTGCTGCTCTGCTGTCTGCTGTTCGAGTATCTATATAACGTTATATTTTAAGTTACACAATGTTATGAATAGGTACATCAAGCATTACATATTGCGTTGGCGTTGGTTTGTTGCTGCAGCTTGTTGCTACTTGTGTGATGCGTCTTGGACGCATCTTGGCGTTTCATCAACTTCAAGCCCAACAGAAGTTAAAGAATCACTTTTAGGCGTTTCATCTTTTTTGTACCTATCTTTTTCCTCTAAACATACTTACTACTACTACTTTAAATTCTCATTGTTAGCACAAGCCTTTGAGTTTGTCCATGGATGTTTCTTTGTAGCATACTTATAAAGGTATCTACATATAGTAGTTGTACACACATAAGTATGTAACATAGCTGGGAACGTTGACGGATCTTCTACTAATATGCACACACTTTCGTTGGGTTCCAGCTGGAGGCTAAAAGAATGGCTGTTTAAAACGAACGTTGTATCTTGAGGCTGTCGTATTGAAGATTCCGCTTTTATGTGTTCTAGCTTTTTGAATACCCACCTATGTGTGATGTTCTCGTGTTCTCTTATAGGGCTCCCCTTTTGTGAATACGTAATCATGCATATAATTCTCAAGATTTCTATGGGTATTTGGTATTTGTGTAGCAGGACTAATTATTTAAGTTGTTTCAGCTGTCAGGTCAATCCAAGAATTGTTTTTTTGTATTGGGAAATATCACGATACATTACAAAATCTACATATGTACAATGCAATCGATTATTCTAAAAGACGGTTACGGATATCTACATAAGTATATTAAATAATATAATAAGTAGGTATAAGCATTCGAAAATAACTTTCACTATCTGTCTACACCCATATGTATAAGTAGATTATACCGTGCTAAATATAAATCAAAGGAGCAGTTTCTAAGCCTATGAGGCAATATAAATAAACTTCTTTTGTTTTGAGTTATTTCTTTACGTTTATCTACATATCTTCTGCCCCTACAAGATAGTTGAAAAGCTATGCGAGAAGATATTTACTCGAACTTTTGCAATATCCACCTGTCTGGAAGAGCATTATTATATGACATGACGTGCTGATCATATTTGGAAACTTTCCAGACACATTGACAATGATTTTCAGCTTGTTTGTAGCTGACTGAGACGCGGCATGCGTGTTGATAGCCGGCTATACGTATGTATCTAGGTATATATGCGAGAGAGTATCATCTTGAAAATGAGACCAAATGCAGTTATTTATTTGAATGCCGCTGATTTCTATGAAAATGCATATACGGATGTTTTGTCCATTGACTTGATTCGTATACACGACTGCGAAATTCAAGATTATAAAGCTGAGGGCGTGTATTCTGTGCTAGACTGATGATTAGTAACAAGCGGTAACGTAACATCTCATTGAAATGGCAAGGGCAAATGTAAGTATAAGTACTTACTTGTCGGAAGAACATTGGATGGCATGGGTTAGGCTGCATGCAGAGTTGTTATTACATTGCTGGTATGATATAATTTTATTTGTCGGAATGTTTTCTTAAGTCAAAATGTTGTAGCAACGAATTGGCATGTATACTGCCAGTGTATTAAATATATCTGTATCTAGATAGACCGTGATTATTGTCGGAATCGGAATACGTTATGGAGGCACAACCTATCATTGTGTTTTGAATTTCATTGTACTCACGAATGACAAAGAATCATTAGACGTTGAGGCTTTCCGTTGATGATCGTATTCTTAATATTTCAACAATGTGAATCTTGGAACTTGTCCTTCTTGCGCTTAACCCTTCATTTGGCCTATATGAACTCGTGATCCCCTTTCCAGAATTATCCATGCCTCTCACATTAATCTGTCTCTATACAGCTTGCATTATTACTAAATACCTATGTAAGCATGTGAAATATGTACGTACATATAGCTAAAGCTTACAATTAGACTTATAAGTATAATTATAATGGACATTAAAAGTATGTTTCGTGTAATTTTTATGAAGTCTCATTTGCAAGGAAACAGAAGGTATCAGCAGCAGTTATACAGATAGTATATACCAAGAACTTCTTGTTACATGATCTATTGGAAAGTTTTTAAGGCATGCAAGTTCAGGGAGGGTTCAGCCCTGAGAATTCGCCAGGTTTTGCCATAAATGTGGTTCTAACGAAATGCCAAAAATATTCTCTTGTGGTTCCTTTTTAGATTTTAATGTTTTGACCAACAACGCTGCGTCAGCGTCCTTTTCTTGTCTTTTCTCTCGTGCGCATATATCATGTTGAAAAGAATGCAGTCTAGACAGTTTGTGTTCCCAGCTAAAATACTATATGAATTTGATTAAATACTTGTGTCTTTTGACTGATTTGTGCATGAGAACATCACATTAGCTCATGCTTGTATGTGTCATGCTATGAAAGTACGATGAAAGTATAAGTAATTTTATATTGAATGGTACTTGTATGTACATACATGTAGTTTGCGTATTTGTTCCTGCCGTTTACCTTGTTATAGTGGTTTTTATTTTGAATTTTTGCGAGGAGTCTATAGTATCTTCTATACTTATTTGAGGATATGAGTGCGTTATATTTTATTGTTTATGTGGAAGGAAACATATGTGGAATGAAAGATAGTGCAAACGAAAGTTTAGAAGAGGGAAGGGGATGATTAATGATTTGCGCTGATTTGCCTTCGTGTTCCAGGTGTTTCTATACTGCAAGTATCTGCTCCTTGCACTAATTTAAGTCACATTGGTTCCATTCAGAAGGACTTATTTTTTGCACAAAGAAGTTTGAGTTGAACATAAAATGCTGAGAACACCTTTTCCACTCTTATTATGTATGTTCCCTCTGCTTTGAAAGATTCAATCTATTGAGCTCTGATTGAACGGCTTGCAGCTGTGGAAAATTTGAATGGATTTTATGATCTGAAGACCACATTTTCGCTGTCAGAAACTGTTCGTTAAACTTTTATCGTTACGTAGCATTGTCTATTTAAGAACGCATTAGAAGTCTAAATGTTACATACACACTAAAAATCAGTTATATATTTGAAATGTTTCTGCATTTGACAAGCTGACGTTGCTTTTAAATAGTTCTGGGACTTCACATTATATTGCACAGGGATATTTCATATTGCGAAATCATTTTATCTCAAAATGTCGCCGCAACCAAATTTGCAAGTTTTGAAGTGAGTACTTTGAACCCCCGGGGGCTTAAATGTTAAAGTTTAGTTAATCAGGAAAAACTGGCAGTTCCAAACTTCTCTGAAATGAAATTACATGTCCTTGTGTATATGTTGCAGTCACATTTGATGTAAATGCTATTGGTTATTAAATTGGAAAAATAGAGTGAGTGGGTTGGAAGATTGAGCAGATTACATGGAAATATTGTATTTACGATGGTTTGGATTGTGTGCACACAGTTTTGAATACAGAAAAGTGCAATGTTGCGGTGTGTGTTTGTGTGCGGTTGTTCTTGTTATAGTATATGCCTATGCATATGGAAATTGCGTATAGACTTGGCATAATGGAAACGCGGTATCTCGATGATGTGGGCCGATTTTCATCAGTTGGGTTTGCAGCAGCAGAGGGAGGTTAAGACCCCAGGGATACATAGGAGGAAAATGAAGGGTGTAAAAGCTATTTACCAGTGAATTACTGTGGAAATTATCTATTACCATCTTGGTTTTCGTTCGAGAGGATAAAGGTGATGGTGAATTCTGACCAAGATGACTCACCCACCCTCTGCTTCTTGCTTCAAATAATTGAAACTATAGCTTAAGTGCTGGGAACTCGTGAACATGAATACACGATATAGTATTCCTGAGCTTTTCTGCTAGAGAACCCAACTCGGGCAATGCCAAAATGATCAATAAGCCGTATCCATGATACAACTAAGTTCTTTTTTTTGCACTGTATAAGTATGTAATTTACCCTAAGTACGTTATGCAGACTCATGTTTTTGTACATTCTATTGGCGTAAAAGTTTCGTTCCCTGCATTCTAGTAGTAGCTGTCCATTTTGTTAAATTGTAGAGCAAACATAAGCCCTTTGATTTTTTTCTTGTTGAGGTTGTAACTGAGCCATCCAAGCATATACTTACATACAGACTGGTAATACAGCTGTTGGGATCTACGGAAAGATTGTAGGTACTGCAATTGTATCATTGAAACGATTTAATGCCATGAAAATCATTCCGACTCACAATTTATTTTGACCAACCGTGTACGCTTGAAACGTATAGTGAAGTTATCTAGTTCAGTTGAAGTATCTACTTAATTTTTTTCAAGTATTTTAAGCTTGTTTATTGTTTGGTTGTATTGACAACATATTTCAGCACCATGGAGCATTATCTTTGTGTATATAGATACTTTAAACTTCAATGAATAACAACAAAATAATTGCCAAAAGCTTGAGTGAAATTTACACTGACAGCTAATTGTTTATTGTCCTTTTCTATTTTACAGATCATGAGAATTGGTTTGGATCGGACGAGATTCTGGGACCCTTGGCGATCAGTATTAAACGAGACCGCGTGGAATCTTCAGGGTCCGACGTAGTAACAAATCATAAAGATAACTTGAGCAGTTGTACGCCTCGTTATATGTACCGACTAATTGTGCGTTCCACTGAGGTGAGTAAATTATCACTTGTTACGACCAGTGTATCTTTTCACTTAATATTTTAACATTGTACTTTGTATAGTATCTATCTGTAGTATTTAAGACGTGAGAACGAAGGTGCTAGGAAAGTATTCCCTTATGAATCCGTTAATAAAGACGGCTTAGGCTTTAATTTTGGTGGTGCGCGTAGTGAAGCTCGTTGAAAACATGAGATTTCAGACAAGTATAATTAAGTAGCATGTATGTTCATATGTGGTTAGGTTAAAAGAGGGAGGTTTTAGCTCCGTAAATATTTTTATACATGCATGTATGTACATGCTTAATTATGTTAGCTTTGAAAGGAAATCTCCTTAGTTGGTTTAAGAAAAGGGACTGCGTAGTTTCCGAAGGGTTAGGATTCGCGTCATGGATTACACTTGGAGCTGTGTGTAGTTCGGCCATAAAACTAAAGTTCTAAGAATAGACGAGATTTGAAGCCTTACCAGGAGGAACCGATGAGACTTTTAAAGGTTTCAATCCCGTCTTTTCCAGCCCTCATGTAGGAGGAAGAAAATCTTCTTCTTGAGCTTATGTGCCCATTATCTAGTTAAGCACTCTGTTCTTATTCAGTGTTACTTCACAGAATTATCTCTTTCAGGGCTTGGAAATTATAAGTATATAGGGATAGAAAACGGTTTTCTTGTATATACATTTAAGGTGGATTATGCTTAAGCTGGGAGGCACGGAAATTAATTATGTAAGATAGTAGGGATTAAGCTTAAACTAGATACATAATGGAAGCTATGTCATTTTATTCAATGTACATGCAATTTCGAAATTCTTAAGATTATGAGGAGGTTCTCCGATTCTTACCCGTATGTTTTTCAGGGTGTTTCACACCATTTCTATGTACTTATACGAATAATATGTATGTATAAGTTGTATACTTGTACTGTTCTGTAAAATGTGAAATATGCAAATCTTTTAAAATTGGCCTCGTTCTGGAATATGTCGTACAGCTCAACACTCTACGAGGGGCGATTCTGGAGGAGAGCGTTCCGGGGATTAAGCCGAATTCAAGTAAGGGTGGGTGCCATGCTAAAGATGTCATTGAGTTTCTTCTACCGGAAATTCAACTCTCATGGTAAGCTCTAATTCTTTGATGTAAGTAATTTTCGGAAGTGCCGTGCGTGATCTTAAACTCTCAGGCAGTTAGGGGAACTGTATTTTTACTATACAATTACGCTTAATTGTGATTCCCGTGAACCGAATCATCGAATTCGTTGACACCATTACCTATATCGCTTTGGGTATACTACATTGTAAGTATATGATTGAGCGGAAGACTTCAATTTCACCCTCATTTTGTAACTTACGTCCCCGGCTAGAATAATTGAAATTTGAATTTTACATTGTAAATGTTAGATTTCCTGCTTGGCGCAGAAGTCATTATTGCGACTCAACAATTGAGATACATGCGGGTCATTTTTATAAATTTTAATTCCGTACATCACAAGCTCAGAGATAAATAACTTCATCGTAATTTAAGATAGCTGTGTATCGTATCTATGTATACTCAATTTTGGACGTACTTGTAAATACACTAGATTCAATTAAATGTAAAAGAAAGCATTTCAAATTTAATCTTGTTTGTAGCTCAACTGCATAACTATTAGTATATGTATTATAGTATAATATAATATGCTGATTTAAAAAATGGGAATCTTTTTCTCCTTGACATCTTAAAAACTGACATCTTGACTCTGCTTTCATGATCGAACCATCCCTTAAGCTCTTGTCAAATCAAACCTTGATATAAAAAGGGTAAACACTTTTGGAGCTTTAGAACAAGAAATGAAATTGACATGTTTATTTTGTGTCGGAAGATTATTGTTGAAAGGCATTTACGCTCTGTGCAAAAAGGCATTGATTCAATTACTTAAAGTGAAAGCTTTTCAATAATGTCAAGATAATGTTGTGGTATACACGCCTACACAACGTGATACAATACACACGGCAGCCTTTACCATATGCCGGCCTCGTGTATCTGTAGACAACCAAATTTTGGACAATCTTAATTTAGACACTGCGAAAGAAGCAAGTCGTTACTAGAGAACAAAAGTTGGAAGAAACAGGAGCTTTTTAATGAATAGATCAAAAACTTTTGCAAACTGCTTTGTATAACATATTGAACATTGAAATATGGGTACATATAAGTATGTTCATACATGTTATATCTCTATAGATTACTTATAAGTTCGTGTGTGTTCTTCACACAAAGGAAATAGCTTTGAACGATATGGGTTGAGAAATTAACAACTACAGATATACTTATATGTGTTGTGTATAGATTTCCTATTAGATTGGGTTCCATGGTCTGTGTATTTGTTTAGAGTGCGTATGAATAATGGGCCCCTGCATAAGAAGGATTTATTGAAAATTTATTTCTGGTTCTGTAATTATGCGCAGCTTGAAGCTCGGTCTGCAGACGCAAGGCACGGAGGACCAGCTGCTGAAATTGGATCAACAGATCCTGACACATCGACACAAGGTTGGCATAATGTATTGTAAGGCTGAACAAGCAACAGAAGAGGAGATGTACAACAATGAAGAAGCTGGTCCAGCATTCAATGAGTTCCTCGATCTTATCGGCCAGCGCGTCCGCCTCAAGGGATTCGACAAATACACCGGTGGACTTGATAACAAAGGTAAATACATGCATTCTTGTAGTTTCTCCCATTACACTTATGTGTGTATGTGCTTGTCCCCCTCCTTCTTCGTGCCCATGCGTTTATATTGCTCTAAAGTCTCACAAAAATAATTTTTTGTACCTCTTCGCACTTCTATCTCTACGAACCTTTTAAAAATTGTTAACACATACCTATATATGTATGTGCCTATAATATAAGTATACTTATACTGTACATGTTTGATAATGCTTGCAGTCATCAAGTTACATATAGGCTAGGAATATTGTCTTTTGGCTCTGAGTCTTTTATTATTTTTTTTATGGTCGACGCAGGAGAATAAATTGTCTCCACTTTCATGCCTTCATGGCGTGTCGTCGTCGTAGTTGTCTTTCTCAATAAGGTTTGTTTGTCTCCTCATTACTTATAGTAGTGGACTGTGTGAGTAAACACGACTATTCAAGATTTGGTTCTTCTTCTCTTTCTTCTCTGATTGTTCCTTTTTACTTACCTTTACACTTAAGTAGTTTAAATGTTTGTATAGGTCTTGTATGTCAATGTAATTTATGCAACATGTTACATGTTGACAATTATTGTACCCTTTTTTTACATGTACATTCGTGTACTTACTATATCCACATTTCTGAAACCAGTAATAATACATGAACTCATGGCAAAATTATTTACAACCGATATTTTGGTCATTTGTAATCGTTTTACCTTGAAACACACGGGATTAGTTTTATTTTTGATGAACGTGAAAAATATGACAAAGCTTGAGTCAGAATGCTTTTCAGCATACTTCAATATACACGTACTCTCTCAATATACGTACTTTGAATCCTCGCAAGTTTGTTACAATACCTGAAGTATTGACATTTACTCTGCAGTGATACACTGACCTTTCTCATGACACCTGAACAGTGAGAATGATAACGGACAATCAAATTATTATTACCGGGGAAGGATGTTGATACAGCATGTATTATAGGAGCGAAATACTATGGAAAAATGAATCGTCTTCTCACGAAATAGGAATTAGCGTTTATGACTTCGTCATGTAAATCCAGTCTTTTGACTTTATGGAAGCATGTACGCGTCGTCGATTTTGTTTAATTACCTTTGGTTTTAGGATAGTGTCTTGCTTTGTCTTCATCCTTTTGTTCTCCCCTTTAAGAGTTTCTTTTAGTTGTAGTCTATGTGCATGCGAGGAGAGCAGCTTTGACAAAGACGGTGGTGTGTATTATGTTCCGTTGGTCAGATATAGGGTAGAACCATAAAGAGAGATGAGCTCGTAAAGTAAATTGTAATGATGTTCCTTCCCTTTAAAATTGGGTAGGAGCGTTTTCATCAATATTTTGCCGGCTGTGCATCTTATTATGCGTTTTTCTATATACTTACACACCATAACTAGTGTGTACCCGTCTGGATTTTATAACTTACTTGGGTTTAGTTGTTTACTTCAACTCTCGGGTGATTTTCTATAACCTGAAATTGATGTTTTATGAGCATAATACAGAAGCCATACAATTGAAGTATATGTTGTTTTTTTGCGTGTCCGCATATTATTTCTTTCAGTCTTATCGTATATTTGAGACAGCTGCTCATTCTTTTGCACAAACTAGGAAATGGAATATATGTGTGTATGTATATGCCTAGGTGAAGTTTTATTAATGACATTAAACGTAAATTACTGAGGCGTAGTGTGTGTAATACCAACTTCTGTGATTTCTCCACGCATGTTAGACAGTAAAAGAATGATGGTAGGAGCGCAAAAATCGTGACGTTCGTCCAGAACACTTGGAAACCTTTTTAGACTTCCACATAGTAGTGCATATGATTCTTTCTTGCATTTAAATATTATACAAGAAAAATTGTAATTCCAAAAGTCGTTGCAGAAAAGATAGTGTATTCAACGATTTTACATAGTTTCTTAGCTTTTAGTTTTAGTTGTCTTAGATGTATATCTGTGTATTACTAAGTTTACAGAGTGATTAAAAATGTTGGAGGAGGAATGCCTTTGAGTAATTTTGAATAGTAATTATTATCTATTTTTATCGTCATTAGTTTGTTAAGCTTGTGTACTTGCCTATGTGTATCCATATTGTTTTTGTTTTTCATAAAGAGGGCTTTCGATGACCTAGTATATGACTCGGGATAATGTTTAGTTTCTATCTATCAGGTGTGCGTACTATATTCTACTTAAATTTAACGCTTTCTCAAACGTCGGCCAAACCTTCTTGACAGCAGCATCGTAATGCTATCTACTTTAGATGCAAATAATTTGTTTGTTTTATTTTGCTAGAGGTGAGGTTGATGCTGTCTAATCGTAAGAATTGACTCATGTTTTGTTATTAATTTTTTCACTTTTGATTTTCTCTACTTCATCAAACACGGCGCATCATTATTTCTAGGGGTGGTTAATGTTTATATATATGTGTGTGTACACAACAATGCATATATGGTATATAAGTATAGTAAATATAATTTACTTTTATACAAGACCGAATCTCAGATCCAACATTATACTTTCTTTGATTAAAGTAATTTATAAAATTGTATTTTAAATTGAATTTCTTTTTCTCTTGCAGATGATTCTACGGGATTATACTCCGTCTACTCGCAGTACCAAGATTGTGAAGTCATATTCCATGTATCCACCCTTCTACCATTCACTGCCAACAATAGACAACAGGTATACCTTTACGGCTTTTGTATGATCATCATAAATTTGAGATAAGTTATTTGCACATATCATATGGGATGTGAAGGCTTTTCAAAAAGAAATTAAAATCATAGGCACTTAACATTTTAAGAGTGAGCTATGGTGATCAGAGTCACATAAAAGTGAAGGAAGTAGTAAACTCATACATATATGGGCTTTGCATTACTATTGCTGTTGAGCAGCACTATTTTCATGATAGCGCTGTAAAATAGCATACCTACACATAAAATACAATATTTACAAACGTACTTTTCAGGGGTATATAAGTATTATTGTTTTTAACTTTACTCCTTTCTTTTTTCACCTAAATAATTTACTAATTAGTCACTAAAATAGTTTAGTTGTTGTGGACTCAGGCGTGCTTTACGGACTGTCTATCTATATTTTCAGCTGTTTTTGTATCATTGGTATTTGTACAAGGCTCTCTGTGTAGTATTTACTATTTGGCTTGATGAGCTCTTTATTGCTATAAAGGATTTTAATCTACAAATTTGATGGTATGCTATGAAAGTGTTCATGCTCCTAATTTTCTGGATCTCTATTCCAATATGTATGGCGGTGCAAAGGTTCCTCACACTTTCGTGTGCGAACTGCGAACATCTGATGCACCATGGTTCTTGCACGGTAATACCTGCTGGGTAATAATTAAATCCTGTGAAAGCATTTTCTATTCAATTGTTTTTTCATGCAATGAATGTTAGCAGGAGCTTAGTTTTTTTTACGATATGGACTCACCTCAGTTCATTCAATCATCAGTAGCTCATATATATAAGTATACTTATACTTATATGTACTTATATACTTATATATTCCTTCTCTTACAATGCATAATTCCATATCCCAAGAGTAAACTTAAGTACGACATCTATGTATTATAGGATGTGTGTAATAAAATGAAAGATTTATAAATACTTAATACACATTCACATACATTCGTAAGTTCAGAAAAATGACATTCACTCTGACAAACTCACTGAAAACAATACTCTTATTGCTTCATAAAACATTCAACGTCAATATCTCCAAACTCCTCTGAATGTCGGCATTTAACCGAAAATCGCCTCTTGAATGGATGTCTCTGTACGAGGCTTGTGGCTCAATAATTGCACGTTGAAGAGAACTTATTTAACATGCTCTTATTATCTACCTATAATAAAGGGACGGATGTTCAGTTGTGATTGATGTATCTACGTTCTTTTTATGAAATATCGTTTCGTCCGAGTGCGCAAACCATATGCAATAAAAAATTGAGTCTACTTTTAAAGGTATGTATGCAAATGAATGTACGACGGTGTATTAGTATTAGTCTGAGAGCGTACATAGCATGTCATAATAAGTATGGAAATTTGCATCTTCCACCGCTTGTAATTGCTTACTAACTACTACGTTGATCGCATTCAGTTGTAGTCTCATTATTGAAGGATCTATAAACATAATTCCGACTTTTGACAAGTCTTCTACATAATAGGAATCGTCTTGATTCAGCAATCTTGTTTCCACCCCATTCAACTGTCATTAATTCATGAAGACATGTTTCACATTTGAATTTGAATCGTTTTTTTAGCTATTTGGCTGAGAGATCTTATAAGAAGTATCTATATACTACACACTATCTTCTTTTGGTACCGCAATATAATTATAATATACAGCATACGGCCATGAGCCTTACTACCGCATCTTATTCATTGCTGGTCGATTAAATGCGCTGCTATCTTTTTACAATAGTGGTGATGGTGGTATGGTGGTGATACGCATATGTCTCCTTCAAATAAATTCAGTTTTGGATTGCGTAGGCTTCGCTTGCTTGCATATTCTTGTAAAGCTTGATGTTGTTTTTCATGTGTATTTACTATAATATATGTATACTGTTGTAGCTATAAATAGGCGTGTTTATGAATGACGAGCTTTGATAAGATAGAAATACTTACGGTTATAGGTACGTGCTTTTACTTGAATGTATTTCATTTTAGGAATAAAGCTACGGTGCTGTTCGAGGATTCTCTGAGTATCCTATATCCTCTCTCTGTATTTAATGTTCTTCGTGTGTAAGTAGATCTGTGTATCTACCTATCGCTGCTATGAATGTTACACCTTCATATGACCTACCCATGTACAGATAGACAGATGAGACTATACAATATATGTGAAATATGACTTTGGAGAGAGAGATACCTATCACGATATACTGCGTGCATATGGTATTTTTGGCAGTATTAAAACTGAGCTTATTTTGCCGTCTATTATAGTATACATGGAAGTGATATGATACAGTTGGAATTGTGGTAGAGTAATGACACTTGGGGATACAATATGAATTTATTATGGTTTCTGTGGGTTGATTGACAGTGCTATCGTAAATTCATATTTGAATGAACCCACTGGTTCATTCATTGGAGTTAGTCAGTCAGCGTGACGTCGAGGATGTCATTCAGAATATTGAGATAATATGTGTTTTGATCGGTTTATTCCATAAAAATCATCCTTGTTGCTGCTCGTCGTAAATGTTTGTATAGAAGTTTAGTTGTGGTGTACCGTTTCACGCAGTCCTGTAATAAGTATCTCAATATAGATACTTATAATGTCATATCAATATTTATGTCTGTTATAGTGCATACATGTAGTGCCTATAAATGTATGTATTTATTAAATACATTTATTCCCATGATGTTATACTTTTGCGTAACTTTTATTCTATTTTACGAAATACTGATGATAGCTACTTATGTACATTGATCAGGAATACTTATTATTTCATTTCCATCAATAACTCTTTTTATTCTAGTAGTTGCCGATTAAAAATTTGTTTTGATGTCTATAGTTTCATTCGTATTTCATAACAGGTGAACGGTAATAAAATATCATAGGTGATTTCACTTTTATTTTCATTTGAATGCCGATGCTTCCTGCCCTATATTATACCAGTAATGACGTGAAGTAATATTATTATTATTTTAGATTGATTCCTGGGTTTTAAATGCTTCACATCAAAAGTTTAATTCCAACCAACTGTTTCACATATGCGTTTAATTCGCTGCGGAGTTATTGTTAGTTGAGCAACTCTCTGGATTTGTAAAAGCAGGCATATTTTTTTACATGAGTTTTATAATGTTATACTATAATATTTGGTTGCATATGTAATTGCCCCAAATTTTATATTTGTGTTTCAAAACTTATTGCTAACTAGAAGGATGTAAAATATACGCATTTTATTTCGGCAACAGTTGCTTTTAATATACTATTCTATACTATATGCGAAAGGATATGCTTGAGAAGAAACGGTTGGTAGAAAGAATGAATCATATTGGTCTAGATTCCCTTTCCATACACGCTTTCCGCTGAAGTTGATTACTTTTTTAAATAATAATACCTAATATCTATTTACTACGTATACTTGACTTTTGTTGTTTCTTTTCTTCAATTTTGATGTAATTACATCATAATGAAACCACAATGCTGATGGTGGCATTGTAATAAACTCTGGTCACATATAAGGAATTAGATTACAGTAGTTAGTCCTTTTTATGCGTCATTAAAGACAGTAAAGTACAGTATGTAATATGAATTGATTATTCGATTTTCCCTGTCTGACCTGAATATGCATGTTTTAAGTGGGTGGGATTTGCGAAAATTCTTGCTTTTATAGTTAAGATCATTAGGATTTTGCTATAATTTTATCCACGATAACCTTTGAGTACAATTAAGCTTTTGTATTTGACTGTACTTTCAAGTGATTAAAAGCATTAGAGTACTTTGGCATTCACTGCTTTGAATAACATTTGCCATTTGCTTTGAATATGAAAGACTTCTTTACGATTGCTGTAAAAAATTTGCTAAATGTGTATAATGGTTGGAGCTATTTTATAAGCTTACACGCATGTTATAAGTATGTATCTACTTTTTCTACATCCACGAAGTATGATTTGCGTATGTGACATATATGCCCATAGCATTTAAAAGATTTATTCTATTGCAGTTTTTGTTAATAGAGAAATGAGCTTAAAGAGTATTTATGTAAGATCCTTATGATGTTACTAGGTTAACTTGCAAATAGCTACTACACACTACACATTTTATAAATTGATCCTCTTTACATGCACGCACACACATACATGGAAAAAGTCTTACTATTAGCTATAGCAATGAAATAAAGTAGGCTCTGAAGATTAAGCATATTTGCAATTATCTTAAAAGAAGAGTAATATAGTTGTGACTTTTGTGAGATATTATAGTTACAGGCTCCTGTATTTTCCATTAATAAAAGGGCCAACGATAAAAAATTAGGGTGGCCTTAATAACGACGGTATAAGTATTTAAGTATATCCTCGGGTTATGACGTTTTATATGACGAATCGACGTTGTTTTCTATTATTTCTACACAGATAATTTCATTTTTTTTCTTTTACATTTATGAGTTTTCAGGGTTATCATTTACTAAATGAGATTTTTGATTCCCAATTTCAATTGAATCTAAGGAAGCTAATTTTTTTAGGCCCATTTATATCATCAAGCTTTCCCCTTCTTATTAAAGTTTCGATGAGGAGGATTAAAATAATTCATGCTTGTAAAAATTAATTTTTTCAAGTTCCATATGGTTTGTTTATAATTTTATATGGGAAGAAGAGCCCTTTTAAAATTCTTGTAATTACACGTCCTTAAGGAGAATGGAACAAATTAGATTCTTTTCCCACATACATATAGCTTTCTGGCTTTGAGCAATAAATATATTGTAATGTTGCAAAAATTTTCCAATTGTTGTCTCCTGATTGTGTCCACCGTAATCAGAAAAAGAAGTTTTTTTTCTCCTGTGAAGCACACGAGAACTTTGTGTTTATAAACATTCATAAAACATATAACATTCACAATGTCATGCCTGCGTGTATTATCTACTTTTATGTATTGTAGATAATTATCACTAATTAGTAATTCTATTGTTTTTTTCTTATGTCCGCGGATTGCAATCGTACCATGAAATTTGTTCTACCTCTACCATGTTGTCGTAATCTGTATGCTGGTCGGATCTCGCCTTGAAACAATAGCTGATGAGGAAAAGACACATCGGGAATGATATAGTGACGATTGTATTCCAAGAGCCGGGTGCACTTCCGTTCACACCGAAAAACATCCGGTCTCAATTTCAACATGTTTTTATTGTCGTACGAGCTATAAATCCTTGCTCTGAGAATACTTGCTACAGGTGAGAGTAACTGTTTTATGTTTCACATTGTAAAACTTTTGCGAAGGAGAGGGGGGTTAGATTTATTTACATTTATTATATTACTTACTTGGTTACTTTTACAGTAAATAGGAACATTATACATGATTGTGAAATGTGTATAATCAATCCCTGTGTGTATAAAAAGTAATTGTACTTATGATGACGATAACGTAATTCACAGTGCTGTTTTATGGCAATAAAGTACAAGGCAGAGGGAATGTGCAAATGAGTTCATTTAAATGTAGAGCGCTTGTCACCCCTAAATGAAATTATGCTGTTAAAATGTTTTAAATGACGATTTAATTCTTTTATCACAATTGGAACTCATATATATTGTATTAAAAATAATGAAATGGCAGGGAAAGTTTGCAATTACTGAGAGCCATTTTCATTTCAGTATAGCTTCCAAGTATGCTCAGTTTTCTGATGTCTTGCCTTTTGCTCAGAGTATATCCTCCCAACGTCTTCAAAACTATTTGACTTGCAAACTCAACTTCGTAATAAAACTACTTTTTCTTTTATATTCTTATCATATAAGTAAGTATACTGATTATACGTATTTAATTTGGACCGTAGAACTCTTTTAGGGAACACTTAAATTTTTTTTAATACTATATACAACATGAAGTCAGTATTTAGTATACCTTTTTTGATGTGTGAAACCCTGAAAATCAATTAGCATTTTGTGAAGCACTTAAGGGATTAATTGTAACCACAAGGGTTGCTAGCGGCAGTATAAAATATATACCACAGCACAGTGTGTTTTAAAATATTTTGTAATTTTCGTGAATAGGATGTGATGGAGCTGCTTTTGACAGGGGCTTGGAAAGTGTTAATTTAGTTTAAACAAAGCTCATTTTACATTTGATAAGCTGTTGTTTCACTTTGGAATTTCGATTGTTTTGTAGTGTTTCGGTGAGTCGTTCAAAAGAAGTTCCTTTATTCGGACCGCCGATCCCGGAAGGTGCAAAGTTCTTAAAGAACAAAGAATTTGTGGATTTCCTTCTGGCTAAAGGTAAGGATATATAATGATCATTCTTCGTACTCCATTAATTATTGTTGTTGGTTCGTATAAGTGGGAATTATTATTGTATGTATTTACTACACATGACGTGTTCATTGGTAGTGAGGGAGGGTATCCTGGAAATACCTGGGAGTTATTGGATAAAGGATGGGGGAGGGTGATGTGAAGTATCAAGTACGTACATATATGATAATGTATTTATTGTGCTTTTGGTGATTTTTCTCCCTTATCATTGGAGCGAGACCTCAAGCAATCCAATTTTTAAAAAATCTTTTCTAATCTGTACATATACTTAAGTATATACATACTGTGCAACTATCGTCATGTTATAGTTTCCTCTTTTTATTTATATTGGAATGGTATGTATATTATATACCTTTATATGGTGACAATGATTGATACAAACGATATATAGTAAAGTACATGGAAAGGGTTGCTGGGACGTTTACTTTATTATTGTACGCCTCTACCGAAATTTGTAAAATATACTTACGTGTAGGTCATATACTTAAGTATCTAGTAGTATCTACCTACTGCAAACGTTTCTCTATACTACTTCCCTTTCATTTACATTCGTTTCGGGAAGACATTTTTGGTCCTTTAGAAATTTTGTGGCTGGAATGTATGTAATTAATTAATAATTCTTGAGGGTTCCTCTTATATACGACTTGTTTATGGGAAACTGCTGGAGGTAATGAATACCAGAGGCTTTATCAAGAAATATTTGAATGAAAACAACGTGATACTACACTGTTTTCACTTTGTATTTGTTTGTACTTATATGTACATTTGTATAGTATCCGGAATGATTGCATTTGCATCGAAACACGGTTTGTCGTGACGTTCGTTCCGTACGGACCTAAGTATGCTATGCATTCATTTACACATAGCTGATTTAATTAAAACTTTATTTAACCAAATAAGTAGATAAATATTATCTATTCGGCACTATACGTTTGGGATTTTTTCTGCTCGATTGATCATTGGGTTTGGGTTGGTTGAGCATAACGACATGCTTCTATAATAGCAGTGGTTTCAATTTTCAATGGTATACATGCAATTAATTATTACCAAATTCGTCCTGTCAAGGGAATCAAGATAGTATTATGATGGTTGACTACATATTTATTCATCTCTTTTTTTTTACTTTTTCAGTCATTAATGCTGAGAACGCCACTTATCGTTCAGAGAAGTTTACAACAATGGCCACCCGAACAAGGCAAGAGTACTTAAAGGATTTGGTTTCGAGTTATTCGTCCAATACTTCTATCGATCCTCGCCCTAAATTTTGTAAGTTGGAAATTATTTGGTGGCTTCGTAGTTGTGGTTGCCATTTACTTTTAGTTACGCACAGGATGTTATATCATTGCTATATTCCTCGAAATGATGCAGTTTGAGGATGAAAATGTTGCAGTGAGTCTTACATAATGTCTGTATTGTATGAAATGTTTTTCGTTGATTTTTCAATATCATCTATAGGAGTTTTACTCCTTACATATAAGTACATATTGTACGTAGTTGAAACATACTTATAGAAATCATAATGTTTGTACCTGGATGGTTTGATAAGTATAGACAAGTAATTTATACATATACATACGTAAACGTTTACAGCTATGCTTCCGTTCGGCAACAAGAAGAAAGACATGGGGAAGCCAAAGTTCAATCCCGATCCTCTTCTTCGTGGAGCTCTCTCTTGGTCCATTTATTTGGATGACAGTTCTTCTGATACTAGACTTGATGCGTACATAGCAATTTCAATGGATAGTATCGTTGTCATTGATGCCATTTCGAGGGAACCTGTTTTTGCCATCCCGTGTTCTTCAATTCTGGGCTGGAATACATCTATGTGCAATACGTAAGTTATTTAAGTACACGGCTGTTGAAAATATCAATTTGAAAACGACTTGGATATTTATGCCACACATGCGTGCAGTCAATTATTTGTAGATTTACTCAAAAAACATTTTGAATTTCTAGCCTGAGGATTTATTACCACCAAGGAGAATGTGTGACACTACACAGTAAAGAACCAGGAAACGTGGGAGAAATCGATGACTTGGTGGAAATTGTGAGTCGACTTGAAGCTGTGACGCGGGGCTGTGAAACTCAGGAATTTATACTTCGACGTAATGATTTGGGTCAGCTTGGATTTCATGTACAGCAGGACGGGGTTGTGACAGAGGTTGAACCATGCGGTTTTGCTGCAAAAGCTGGACTCAAACAAGGATCTCGTTTAGTTGAAGTGAGTACTACTCTCTACCTGTACTAAATATGTATGTAGAGTGGTATTTCTGGTCTCGTCATTCAGTTACACCTTCTTTAGCTTCACACAAGATTTGTTGTATGTATTTATAAGTATCTATAAATGTATTGGCAGTACTATATGTCGTTTCCAGTTCTTTAGTTCGAAACTCCTGTACATGTATTTGATTTATTTGCAGCCTTTATTATTACTCTATATGTATTTGTTGCCGCATGAGACTACCCACGCATCCACGTCATTAAATTTGTTCAGTCTGTTCGGTTTGTATGAGTTTTGATAGCATTTTATTTTTATTTTTACCATTTAGATATGCAAAGTAGCGGTAGCAACTTTGAATCAGGAGCAAATGATAGATTTTCTGAAGACCTCTAATCCCGTTATTGTTATGGTCGTTCCCCCACTCCCGGATGGCTCCCCACGAAGGTATCTTCATTTACAGAATGGTTTTGTAGGTTTTTATTCTTTATTTTCATGCACCCGATCCCATGCATGCAGTGTTTTATGCTTGTGCTTTTGTATGGATATTTGCAGAGGGTGTGATGCTAAGCATTGCATTTACACGTTGGATTTTGAAGGAGAATATGAGAATTTAAACTTGAATGGATCAACTGATGATGAACCTCCCTCCCTCATTCATCATCAGTTCAAAACTCCTAACCCCAGTACTGTTCTCCAACAAACTATTCCTGGAAATCATCGGAAACGGTAAGAAACAGCTTCTTGTTGGTTGGTTTCACATTTCAAGAAAGACGAATTTGTGAGTATTATACGTTCTCATGGGAAACAGTCTGTCACGATTTGCGTTATTTATTGCAAGGTAATGGGATTCGCATGAAGTTGAAGGCTGTAGGTTGCCTTGAGTATGTATGTAAAGTACCTATAAGTATACCTATAGTATATGTACATGCTTACCCCAAAATTAATCGTGGTTCGCATTAAGAATGAGCCGTCGCTACTCCAGATTACAAGCAAAGCTATTATTCTTATGTTGAGTAATATTAGAAATTATACGTATCTATATAAGTATAAAAGTAGAATGGTAATATTTCGGTTTCTAATAATATTTCTGGTTTGGCCAGAATTTAATATGCCTTTGGTCCTATATAATTTTGTAATTTAATAATATGGGTTGGTAATAAGTATCTAACTGTCTGTGAACTCACACAGGTATGAACCTCGCAGTTTCTCTCCGCCTCGCTCAAGCAATAGCTCAGGGTATGGGACTGGGAGTTCTAGCAAGTCTTTTTCCAGTGCCAGTGACCCTCACTTCCCGCCTAATCCCCACGAGGTATGTAATATCATTAACATTACGCAGTTAATATACGTACACACTTTTTTAAACTTTAATGTATAAGTATATGACATTGGACTACCGTAAGTAAGTTACGCATGCACTAATTTCATTAACAAGTAAGTATACGTAGAGATACCGGTCTTTTAACAATCAAGACTTTGCGTGCTATTTTTATGGAATAGGTTGATGTTATTTCGTCTCTAAATAGCTCGATGAATTAGTTCTGTATTTCTACCTACTTACCCATATCTTCATCACTTGACCATTAGGAAATATGCGTGTAGTTCATGTTGGCGAGCATCGTAAACTTGAGCCAAGTTGACTGTATGTATTTTTATTTCAATTTCAATTTGCGTGTATGGACCTTTCCGTTATCGCAATCGAAAACAGGGTGTCTTGCCCATTGGAAATAGTCATTATCAGCGTCTACATTTTTCTCATACTTGTCGTTCCACAATATTGTATGCATATGGGTCTGTTCATATATTTTCCTTTAAAAATACGTACTTTTATCGCCACAAGAATTTCATGAAAACACAGTCTTTTTTTCATTTATCTGCTATTTAGTTCGGTTGGCGTGATCACGATTTGCTACAAATAGTGTGGGAGTAGATTATTATATTGAGCAAGGGGGTCATGAAAAGATGTATTTAAACTTTGGAATCCCGTCCTGGGACTTCTTTCAGCGATGAGTTATTAGTTTGCTTTTCCTTTCGACTGCATATCTCATATGCGTTCATTCTCGCAGTAGGAAGTAGTTTCTAGTTATTATACTATAGCTCGGTTTTTCCGTTCTTCATATACTCTTTACTGCGCAACTACTTGAACTTTGTCTGTATTAATATATTTTTGTGGCATGCTCAAATAAAATCCGTCGCCCTCGCTTTGCTCAATAAATGTACTAATTTAGGAATAAATTTTAGATTGTATCTTTGCAGGGTGATTATCACATTGATCGAATTACTATTATGTATGCGCTTTCAATTCCTCTCAATTTTAATGACTAGCAGCTTATTCGTGCTAACATTGGTGCAATTGTTCGTCTATTGTCATGTCAGGCGGAGCTTATCGTTAATACTAGAATTAATTTTTCCATGTGGTATCATTACTGAGAATTAGTATAGTAGTTTAGGGTTCAGTTTTATTTACACTTCATATAGTTATTGTGGTATGCTGAACCTTCAAGAATGGAATTCAACATTCCGGTATTGATAAAGTATGGGAAGGAAGTTATTTTGGTCGGGAACACTTCCAGAGAACTTTAAATGCTGTGTGTTCCGGTGCATTGAACGTCATCATAATGCAACATGTTTTGTACAAATTTGACCTGTTTACTTTGTAGGGAGAAACTTTGACAAGTTCATCTAGTGGCATGTCATCAACTGATGACCGTTGGTATGACCTGACAGAAAATTTGGATGGTACAAATGGAAGCAACAATAACACTCCACCGCCGATTCCTGCACGAAGCGTGAATACCAGCAGTATTATTGTGACGCCTCAATCAATTGTTGGTGGAGGCCAGCACGTCCGGTTGAATGGTACAAAGAGCAGTGCAAACACGGGTAACAACAATACTACCGCTGTAAAAGGAAATATAGTCGGTCGAACAGCCACTCAACACATTAATAATCATCCAAATTTTCAAAATGGGACTTCCGTCATAGTTGGAAGCAAACTTAATTCGAACCAGAATAATTTGCTTGTTAGTAATAATAATAATACCGGCACTTCCGTTACGGTGAATGGGGGAAGTCCTAACAATAGCATTTACATGTCACCACCTCAATCAGTGACTCTCGTGAGTCCACTTGTGGATAAATCCTTCATGGCAAAAAGAGATTTTTTCCAAAGAAATAATCCGCATCATGGTTCCTTCCATACGAAGTTATCACCAAGTCGAAGTCATGATTTATTGCACCTGAAAAGTACTTACGGAATCAACCATAACCAGTTGAAACCTTTTCCTAACTCTTCTTCCATGTATGACGATTACGGAGCTTTAGTTGGAGGAACGAATGGACGATCGCCACTACAAGATGATAGCCGTATGTTGTATGAAAAATTTGCACCGGGTCGGGCAATGTTTAGTAATTCACCCTTAATTGAAAATACGGTTAAGGGTAAAGTCACCTACCTTACTGACTTCCCACTTACTCATAGTCATTCATCAGAATATTTAGTCGGATACAATCATGACAGTGCCAGCCACAAGGAGTTGAATGCATTAAAAAACGAACGTCTTGCTATGCTCAAATCAACCTATTTGGAGAAACATCGGGACCGCCAGGATAGAGATAGTGATTCAAATAAGTCTAGACTGTCTGCCCCTGCGGATAGCATAAGCGGTGAATTCAATCGATCTGAAGGTAATTTTTTGATAAGTGATAAATTTTTGTGTGAATCGATTTGTTTTGACATGTTGTTGGTGCCGACGGTCATTCTTTCATTTCTACAGAGTTAACACTTTTTATATTATTTACAGATGATGTGTCTCTTGTGGGAAATGTGCAACCAAGATCGGCGTCAATGACAGGAAGAATCACATCAAGCAGTAGTCCAAAGAACATGAGCCAGAGTGGGGAAGTTAAGATGCGACAGTCGGGAAACAGTAATACCCCGCGTCAAACCGCCAATCGAAACAGTACACTTCAAGAAGATTTGATGCGTCTCATTGCTCCAGATTTAATTGCTTCAAAAAACACCGAAAGTCCAACGCCCCCGGCAACAACTGTGATCACCAGCGGGACACGTCCTAGTAGTAGCGGATCCGTCCCTATTTCCAACGGATTCGCCAACCTCAAAGCTCGACCTGTAAGTTGTGGTGGCGAGCCTGGGACTGGTACTACATGTACCCCAATGAGAAATGTAGCAGGTGTAAATATAACTCCAAGAAGTAACCAGGTCATCAGTAATCACCATGGTTCCTCTGCTCTTGGAAATGGCTTTTGTACTCCACGACGCCCGGTTGAAATTCAGGATGAAAAAATAAAGACTGTTCCTCTTCCATTACTGCCCGATTCGGAGGAGGCTGATTGGTCTACACTGGTGGACACTGCGACGAAAGCTTTTCAGTGCTGTGATATTGATGTGGGGGGTGACAGTTCCTTATGTGTTTCCAATATTCCAGGAGCCACACCACCCTTGAAATTAAATCAAAGTACAAATAGTACAGTGCATCGCACGCCCTCCCTCACTCCAAGTGCTTCAACATTTACGAGCACACCAGTAGTCGGTTTTCCTGGATCGGATTCTAACACTTCAAGTTGTAGTTCATCGTCTCCACAGAGCATGGCACCTTGGTTGGACGACTCAAAAACTGAGTAAGTGTTATTGTTTGGAGTATCTAGCTGTTATCTTTCTTGCCAATATTTCCAGCAATCATGAATTAATCGTTATCTTGTGTACAGGGACAACCGCGAAAAATCGCCTAACCCTCCACTAGAATCTGTTTTCAACCTTGAAGCTAGAGTGTCACAGCTGGAAGCAGAACTCCGCAAAGAGCAACAGAGTAAACAAGTTCTGGCGGTCAAAGTAGCCAACCTACAACAGGAAAACAAGATTTTACAAGAGCAGTCAACAACAACTCAAAATCAGTTTAAAAGGTTTGCTGAATGGCTACGAAATACCAGTTTGACTTCAGAACCAAGTCAAGGCGGTACAAAAAATGCTAAAACTTGTGAAGCCAATGATCGCGTGTAAAGAAACTATAAAACCAATCTTACTCTTTAAGTGTTAAACTTCCGATGTTCAATAGTACTAAACTAAATGTAAGCATTTTAAAGCCCTGATTATTAAACTTTCTGTTTTACGTGTTTTATACTCGAGTTAACCCTTAATCACTTGTAAGTATATAAATAAACTGTAGCATAATGTCATGCTGTTATTTGTAACCTACATACATTTCGGATCTGTACCGCTGTTTGTTATTGTAAATAGTATGATAATGGTATCAAACATACCAAATAAACGGTGTAAGTACATTCAAGTGTTTTGTATTGAGGGTACACATTTGGAATTATGGATCACCTGGGCAAACTGTGTAGTTATTAGCTCAGTACGAATAAGCAGTAAGCGAAAGCACTAAAGTGTTTCCAACTCTCATCCCCCGCCCCGCTGCATTTATTAGGTAGTTAGTTAACTTATTCCAAATCGTTTTTGCTCATAGTTTCTATTATTAGTTATGTAAATACGAAGTAGCTTTCCATATATTGTAATTTAATTAGGATAATTTCAATATTGTAATATATTATACAAAGGCAATGACAAAGCCTAACATCCTTTACTAAAATATACATATGTACTTATTATTAATTTTCAAATCTTAACTGATTTTTACGTAACTATGTTCAATAGTACGCTTTTATCGCGTAGACAAAGCATCAATGGAGGCATAATGTGTAAAGTAATGGAGTTTTGAATCTATCAGTATTTCCATGGTATACAAGGTATTACTTATGATTAATCTTAACTTTTACATATATATGATAAGGTCACTTATAATAATAATATAATATCACATGATAATGTACAGTGTATTAAAGACGTTTATAGTAATTTTTTTCTTGTATCAAGGTCTATCCCTAATACTTTTAATCATTTTGAAATTTGTACTCGTTCATCGTTCTTGTATATAATAAAGTTATTTCTAAGTAAGTCTAAGGTTAATTAAAAGTAAGGGAACGTTATATAGTATTTTTGCCAGTGCAATTTTCTCACATCTGCCTTACAATGTCGATTAACTGCACATTTACTTTGGTACATATGAGCTTATGTTACTTGGAAATGTAGTTAGTATGTTTATTGTTTCTCAACATCCCTACTTAAACATTTATTGTTAATAGTATGTAACTTCGCCACGATATAAGTACTAGTAATAACTTAGTTGGAGATTATCCTAGTAGTAGTTGTTGACTACATTACCCCTTGTTGTAAAAGCACTTGTAATGTATAATATTCATTATAGATAATGTATGAAAGGAAAAGGTGCTTGAAAAGTATATTTACAGAGAGAAAGATAGAAAATCTATATCTAAAGTTTTACCATATTGTGAAAACAAGATTGAATGAAAATTTGCGTCCTGATCAATTTCCAAAGTATAATCACATATAGTATATGTATATAGCACACAGTAAATGGTGCAAAAAAGTTGAGACAAACCATATCATACATGTGTACGATGTATTTTTACCTATCCGCCCAGTGCTTTCTTTTTCTTTAAACTTCCTAGTAATATTATTTTTTATCATTTTTTTTAAATTAAATATTGTAAAGGCACAGTTCTCATTTATTTCTTTACTTATCATATTTATTATACTGTTACACACAATGTTGAAGTTGGTTTGCGCGCATAATTATGTGTGCATAACCAGCCGTAATTTCTTACAAATAATGCAATTGAGGACATTTTTCACTGAAGAACTCCCAGCATTACTTTTACAAATTATTTAGCATTTGTTAATGTATCATCCTTTATAATATGCTCATGAAAAATACATTTCAGCCGATCGTACTTCGTACTGTAAACGTTTATTAAAATACACTATATACCTATATTTCATATCCTGGAGTGTCAGGCCCTTTATTATGAGATGAAAAAAAATTATATTACCAATATAAAAACTAATGATGCTCCCGAGACATTATAGTAATTTACGCGACGATTTGTAATTAGAATGTTTAGATTTGATGACAAGATCAAGAAATTATATACTAATTTTATGTATGTATATCATGACAATAATAATAATATTGCAGATAATTATCTATATTGTATGGAGAGTGTATTTTTCCCAGAGGTGTTTTCCCGAAAATTAATTTCCTTCGTTCATGATTGATAGAAAAGTGTGTAATAAAAATTATATATTATATTATACTACCTATGCACACTTGTCGCTTCCTCTTGTGAACTTATTTAATTTATTACTCTATTGTTTGAGTTTTCTGTTTTCACTTTTTAATTTTAAAATGGCATAAATATTTGTCTCACCGTCATTAGCATTAGCACAGCTGCAGTCGCATTGAGATTAAATGCATAAGGACAGCTATAATAAAATCATTATTTATTATATTTGTCGGAATTGTTTAACAAATTTACTTCGCTCGTGAAAATCCAATTAATAAAATGTTTATAATTATATCTCTATATGGCTCTCATCCCAATTGTTATATCACTCATATTAAGTACTCTACAATAATAGATGCAATATTCCTAAACACATATATGATTACTTTTTTAATACAAAATGAATGCAAAATGTACATAAAAGGATTCATGTATTCAAAATAAATGCAAAATAAATACAAAAATAAATACAAAAATAAATACAAAAATAAATACAAAAATAAATACAAAAATAAATACAAA
>JAQGAK010000284.1:0-102032 GCA_034696945.1 Lipothrix lubbocki
GTTGTATTTATTGTTGTATTTATTGTTGTATTTATTGTTGTATTTATTGTTGTATTTATTGTTGTATTTATTTTTGAACACACTCACTTTTAATATATTTGTCGAGCACACTCATGTGCAAATACATACACAAGTACTTGCACTACAGTATATAGTTACACGTATATGTATCAAGTATATGGAAGATAGGAATTGAAACGAGATAGATATTCTAGGAGATGCGGGGAATTCGGTATCAATCTTCCTCCGAACTCCGAAGCAACATTCATGCTTGGTTGTGCTTGGTTCATTCCATTCCCATGCAGATGCACAACTTGTATACACTGTAAATAAAAGCCTTGGTTTTGTAATAAGACTTATTGTTTACTCCTATACGTTCCGATTCGATAGCTGGAGAATTCCCGATACTTTGGAGTTTACTCCAATTCGAAACATTTGTACTGATTTTTCCAATGCCTTCGGGACTATCGAGACCTTCCAGTTTCCTCTTCCAATAGCGTCTTTTCAAGCATCAAAGACACTTCATCAATCGCTTTTTTGCATTTGCTAACGTCGAGACAATACGAAGCAGACGCTTTTATACATTGACGATGAGACCGTAAAAGTGAATCGGATCCTATTTTACTTTTTTCTTTGACGCTCTTCAAGAAATTCGTTGTTGTGAATTGTCAAGTTGTGATTGTTCCCAAGTCCGCAGGCTAAATGACGTTACTAAAATCGAAACCATCCTCATCGCTTGTTACAACCTTCCAACTTTCGAAATAAAGCTAAATTGGATGTGTACTAACTTGTTCATATGTACCATTTACATGTATAACATGTCTACTCCTGGTACTATTTACTAACATCTTCAGTGGAGATGCAAAGTGGGCATCTCCATGTGAACCTACAGAGTAAATGCAATTAGTAAATGCAAGATGAGATATGTACCATAAGATCAATTCAATGCTAAGAGGGGATATCCTGCCGTTTAAATTGCATTGAACACTGAAAACGGAGGGAGCTTGTATGTACTTAAAATTTCAACTGCAAAGCAACTGTAAACTTACAATAAGTGAAGTTAGCCCCTTTGTACTTAAAATGATGGTAAACGTCCTACTTCGAAGCTATATACATGGAGATAACCCACTTTGCATCTCCACCGACGACAGGAACCTGTACCAACAGGTTGCAAAATTACATTTTGGGCTGTATTGTGAGATTCCGAACTTCAAAGTTTTCTGCATACAGATGGCCGTCTATAGCCCATAGTGATTATTATAGTGTCTGGACTTGTAAGGCCTTGAAGGGCGAGTACATTGAGAGGAAAAAATTCGATGAACTGACGTAAGTACTTATATGTACTTACTTGCATTAACGAATTCCCCCTTTATTTGGAAAAAAACAAACCAATATAGGAACATCATTGAGTAAAAACATTTTCTAGACAGAACGGCTGAAGGGTAAAACACCGAGAGGAGTTTAATCCCTTATTAGCTGTATTTCTAGGATATTAGCCATTTGTGTATAGACACTAAGGAGATTGTACATACAGCTGTGTAATTATTTGTCGACGTGTGTCATTATACTTGTCCTCGAGTCGACCTTTTGGGTATTTATTTTATTATATACATACCTAAGAGGTTTATGGGGTACAGAGGTAATGCAACTGGTAGGAAACAAATTGGCAAATACTTCCCCTTTTACCCGAGTCAGCAGCAGTACATTCCTCGAAGTCTCTTCAAAGTTACCCGATGTTTGCAAGTTTGGCAGGGGAATTCCAGTGAAGATGTATAATTAATTTTCACTATCACACCCTAACATACATATATGAATATACATATGTAGAGCCTCAATAATTTGCTGAGATTGTCCGCGAAGGGTCCTAAACTACCAATTTCTATTACTTCAACACACAAAATTGACACTTTAAGATCCTTCGTTGACGATATATTTACTCTTAGCTCCATGTCACAAGTCCAATGAGATAGTTAGGACATTAAGGTATTATATACTGTTTTGTATTCGTTGAAATTTCATTGCTTAAGCAACTCGAATTTTCTGTTATGAATCCTTTCCAGGAGCTTCATCTTAAGTACAGACTTTGTGATTGTGAGCTATAGGGTAAATTATTTATACCGGTTCTGCATATACATAATATAAATATAAACAATAAAAAACATGTATTCACACATTACATGCAGAAATTAATTAATTGACCCTGGAACTATTCAGATCATTATATGTAACTGTAAATCTGTACATACAGCCGGTGCTTCATCTTTGCTCTGCATTTGATCAGCAGGAACTAACAAAATAACAAATGTTTCTTAAACAACCAGAATTATCAAGCAATAGATAGATACACAATGTGATCCTATATAAGATGCACTTCCATACTATATAGGCTCAATTTCCCCCCGAACTTCCTCTACAAACTAACAAGCTCGCTGGAATTATTCTACAGAAATAGAAAACAAAACTCTACTCATATAATACAAACAAAACTATCTGTATTACTTCATATACAGAACCCATAAGGAAGAATAATTTCAATTTCATGTTTGGAAACCTTTTCCGACTTGGATGTTTGCAGTTACAAAGTAACAATGTTAGGATAAGGACAATTGATAAGGATTCGAACCACAGAGGTTCCCCAATAAGAGAAAACCCTTTTACTATCTTCATCGTCTTGTTAGCTAATGAATGAGAAAATGTAAACTACGCCCTGGCTCTTCTACAGTCTCACATAATATAATATTCTCTTCTCGTAATCTGCGTAAATTGGTACATGTAACTGTTAATAATTCTGAGCTTGAAATACATTTCTGCGCTTACGTACATACAGATACATATTATGTAACATTGGTAAGTCATATGAGGATGGGAGTTAAAAATATATTTAGGCATATAAATCACTATTGTGCTATTATTATATAGATACTATACTAGTACATATATACATAGTCCGTATATGTAACTGTACTTTGTATAGTTATACAGACTGTCGATACAGACATCCCATTAGAGATAGAACGATTCGATAATTATTATCTCCTTTTCGCATGCAAAAAGCAAAAGGTTTGATGAAAATAATATCTTTGGGTAATACTTCCAGGCGTAGTAATCAAAGCTAGCAACTCTACTCAGAATGCTGTAGACATTCACTTTTCATGCCAATCATGGTCTGGCGGTGATTTTTCCGGGCGTTTTAATCAACGTCTCAGCATCACCAACTAGAGAAAAAGAAGGAACCGCGGGGACAATGTTTGATAATCAAAAGTGATGATGATATAGGTATGTCATCATCTCAGATAGTATAAGACAAGATATATATTGTGTATGTATAAGTATAAGGATACAAGCGTATGAGGAATAGTTGCAATAAGTATAGTTACAAGTATGTGGAATAATTACAAGTATAGTTACAAGTATAAGAAATAGTTGCAATAAGTATAGTTACAAGTACAGCTACAAGTATAAGAAATAGTTACAAGTATAGTTAAAAGTATAAGAAATAGTTACAAGTATAGTTAAAAGTATAAGAAATAGTTACAAGTTACTATGAGGAATAAGTACAAATATGAAAAATAGATGAGTGCCATTCATTTCCGCATATTCCATGTACATATTTACATATATAGTTAGTATTTCTGCTTACGATGATGAGTTTCAATTAGTGGTTATTACATTTCGAATGACTATATAGCTTCAATCCTTGATTATTACTGCTGATAAATGAACTTAGCTATGCTATTAAGATTAAGGCTACTAAATATAGTACAGTCATCATCAGTGTATATACGTATTGCAATTTCTAAATTAGCTCCCCGGTGTGCATCCTTATATCTATTTATAGTCCCGCCATCCTCGCTGCAATTTCCAAAATTTGTAGTAAAAATAAAGTATCTAGCTATGTACAATAATGCAAAATAATGTGAATTTCCCTGACGCTCACAACAAATAAGGATGCTGTAGGTGTAAATAATTATAGTCATTCTTTTTCTAAATGGGATATGCTGTTGCTTCCAAGATCTCACAGTAGTGTGTAGTGCATTGCAACTCTTACCACCAGATCCAATTTTTCCGGATTTAAATCCAATTATAAATTCAACACAACAGTCAATTCAGGAGATTCGATCATTTCCGTTCCCGCTCCAGCAACCCTAATTTTCACCTTGTATAGAAGAACTACTTAGTGCTTGGAATATTCTGGGAGGCTAATGCAATGTTTAAAGTATAATATGATTAAACAACACTGAAGTCACCGTGGTTTTAGCTTATCGCAATGTTCAGCAGAAGATATCTTTTTTGCAAACCTGACAGGACCTAAGGTGTGTTCGAGTACATATGTAGGTACAGAAAAGACTTTGGCTTCATTAAAAATGAGTATCCACAGGAGCGGTGCTATAAGTAAGGGACAGGAGGATTAAGAACGTAAGAAAATAATGGAATACGACTGCTCAGCGAGATAAGGAACCTGGAAAGTATGTACAGACTTTACTTTGGAACTGCGCTACTCTGAGAAAATGACGTTGCAAGTTAAGTCCAACCACCCGATTTTTAATAAGGTCAACTTAACATGCCTTTCCTTTCAGCATCGTTCAAAACAAGGAGACTAAACTCATTTGTCATCGACTCTCATATATCGGCTCCTATCTTGTCTCATGTCGCTTACCCGGCACTGCCGTGAGTTCAGTCATACTTTCCAATATATTTTATAGAAAACCCAATACTGCTCCTATAGTTTGTCAAAATCCTATATAGTAAGTCAATGGTAAGTCAAGTTCTCCTGAGTTTGAGAGGAAAAATGATGAGGGACACCCGGGTAATACATCCGCGGCATCATGCATAAGTGTGATTGAGAAGAAGACAGCGACATTGGACCGACATCCTTCAAGTTTTTTCCTATACACACACATACATGAGTGTTTAACATGAGACATTGTATGCTCTATAAGGTTAAGAGCGTGACAGGCGAGCCAGGGACTTGGAGAAAGATGCATACATAACTGAAGAAAAGTGTATTTCAGGTTCACACAACGATTGACTTTGACTATGAGTGATCACAAGTGAAAGAGAAAAGATGGTCGTTTGAAACATTCAAGGAAAATAACACAGGGAGCGAAGTTAAAACAATTTTCAGGGAACTCATGGAGCTCTTTCTCATTCTCATGGAGCTTGCTTTGCTCCTATTCCGTTCTCTTTATACATCTGCGAACCCGGGCTTTCGTTTCGGCATATGGAGATTGGTGCCAGCCAGGCCCTAAAAATCCAGCTCGGGTCTACAACAAATATTTAAAAAGACAGAGCAATTAGGCCTGAATAGTCTTAAAGAAACACTTGAACGGTACAAGTGGGGAGAAGAATGGGAAAGAATAATATTGAATGGTCGCGAAGAATGAGTTTCGGTATTACCAAAACTCAATCTTCGCGACTTGGTACAGCTAACACAGTCGTAACTCGCGTACAAATTATCCTCTGTTTTCTGCTCAAGACTTGTGAGAATGGAACTTATTAGATAGGGAGCCTGGAGGTGGTCGTTAGTTGTTAAGTAATAATAAACGGAGCGAATGCTATCGTGTAGAGCCTAATAATACAACGCTCGCGTGTAATTGCGAGAATAGGAGAATATATGGTTCGTAGGTATGTGTGCGTAGCATTTTTTACACCTCATCAGTATCATCAGAGTAGTTTTTAGAACTGGGTTTTTACTTCCAGCAGCTCATCTTTTTTCTTCATACATACTCTTTAACAACTATACAAGTATTGGCATTGACTTTGGCATTGGTTAACCATTTAAACTATAAGGTTGACATGCAAAGTATGGCTGCATTGCATGGCTTAAATGCGAAAGTAAGTAACTTGAGTGTATTTCTGTGTTGGAATTCCATACTGCCTCATCCTCATCCCTCCCTCAACTCTCACTGCTCCGCTTATTACTTCATCGAACTAACTACTCCATAAATACAAAGCCCACTAATTTCCACATGAATAAATAGCATGGAAAGAACTCGATGTCTGTAAATTGTTTATACACAGAATATTGTGATTTGCAATTCCTGACGCTCTCATAGTCTCAGGCACTTATCGTTTATCCTCAGCCTCCTAATAACAAAAAAGTGCTTTTCCATCTTAAATCACCGTCACTGAATTCTTCTTCTTCACTTATTATTACACACACACACAGTCCACATTATCTTTGGGAACGTTCAAGTCAAACGTTTTCAAGCATATACTGTAATTGGTATCTATAGAGGATGCTCCCGTGCCAGAAACAAATCTTGCATCTGGTTGTCATCAAACATTCATGTTCACCGACTATCAACTACTTGTAATTTGGACTTGAGTAACCCAGGAAGTGCGTGGACATGAAATAGTTCAACAATTAAAAATATATTGAATATTATAAAATTAAAATAAATTCATTAAATAATACAAAAGTACATAAATTAATTAATAAAAAATACACTCAAAATATATTTAATGAGTAAAAAAAAATACAAGAAAACTAAAGAAAAATAAATAATTTTGCCCAATAAAATGAATGGAACAAATTGTCAAAACATAGATAATGGGGAATTTTATTCGATGTAGGTCGGTGGGGTTCTGTTCCTGAAAATAAAATACGAGTTGGACGATCCCAGATGAGAGAATTGCATTTAAGTATCCCAGCAAGTATGTAATTACATATGTGTAATACAGATACTTAATCCTGCATCTAGCAAAGATATAGGAATACACAGATCCAGCAAATATCAAGTTCACACACTTAACCTTACGAAATTACATGGCTTGCCGAACAGTGGTACATTGATTAAGTAATAAAATAGTTTAATTAACTACTGCAATTTACTCTTGAACTATTGCCTCCTCCGTGCCGTCTTTGTTGGCTGGGTGCGATTTAACTGCTGTTTTTTCTTAAATAATCTCAAAGTATTAACTCGGTTCATTCCTTTATCACCCATGTTTCCCATTAACTCCTTCATCAGTTCGGGTATAAAGAAACATTTTCCCAGCCATGAACTTCCCCCGAAATGAATCCGGGTGCACTCTGAACGAGCTTTCTTACCTTTGGATTGTCCTTTAGCAATATTCCATCGCAGCATTCAACACTCTAATATTGCGAATTCCTTAGTTAAAATTTTAATCAAGGGATAAACTGGAAAGTAAACCGGATTTGCTCAACCAAACTACCAGTAGCAAGTATATTAACTGGCCATTTATGTATGCGGAAGTCGCGAACTTTGCTGCACATCAGAGCTTATTTCAGCTGAATTGGTATTTTAAATGTGTACGTTCAACTTCCTATTTAGTGGTACGACATGGTTTTTCGACAGTTGGAGCCCTCGTTGGAAATTCAGCGAAGCAATATTCCTTTTCTCCATATCAACTTTTTCCCTTCTGAAAGTATATATGGATGTACATACAATGCATAAGTTTAGAAGAAACAGTTCCAGTATGAGAATTGAGTACATTTCTACACATGGACCAACAAGTTTATTTGGTTGCATACCCGGGGTTTGTAGATTCACCGAAAGTGCTGAATTATTGGATGCTGTGGCACGAGTTGAGTGTATTGTTGAATATAAGATTTTATGTAATAGAATTGCATTGGTTGAGCAAAATGGCATCACATAAAGTTTTTTCTGCATATGTATCAAGCAAGGTTATGTATAATGCATTGGTTTAATTTGCTATGCAAGGTACTTACTACTAAAGCGTACTTACTAACTCACTCGTACTTATCCATACATTGCAAATTCGGTAGCTAAACGTTTTGGTAACTATATACAGTAACTATTATACGATACGTACGCATTTCATATGTTGAGAGAGTATATAGATCTTGAATTTCCTGAAGCGTTTTCGAATAGAAATTGGTTTTTCGCCTTTTCCTTTCCATATACAAAACAGTGGCAGAAGCACACAAGTGTCCATGTACATGGGATTTTGCATTGAGAAGAGATGAGATACGAGAGGACACAGGAGCCAGCCAGGGTGCTGTGTAGGATGAGGTCGTTCAGCAACAGCACAAATCCCCATGTAAATCTGTGGAGTCAAGGCAGATTTGGTTATATATGTGATCTCCAGTAGTAATTTTATTCGTGGTCATTTTTCCTTTTGGACTCTTACCAACTTTAATGTAAGACAACTTAACTTTAACCATTTACATGGAACTTTATGTTTATTTTCTGCTCTTAAGCAAAAACATACGACTTGAAGCCACCGGTCGCTCTGCACATCACCATCCTCCGCCTTTACCAGTCCATAAAATTACTTCAAAGCCTTCCCAAATACATTAACAACAGCCTTATAACAAGTTCCCTATATGTGTCCAAGTATTCCCACCGCATATGAAGCTATAGTTCTATACTTGTACAGTACATAACATGGGTCCTACAGTACATAACACTAGTTCTACAGTATAAAATACTAGTTCTATAGTACATAACACTAGTTGTATAGTACATAACACTAGTTGTATAGTACATAACACTAGTTGTATAGTACATAACAGTAGTTGTATAGTAGATAGCACTAGTTCTATAGTACATAACAGTAGTTCTACAGTATATAACACTAGTTCTACATTACATAACATTAGTTCCACATAACTAAATGGTACTTTGGACAAGTTAGTCTTTGCAATTTGTGAATTGTGATAATACTCATGTGGCTGGTTGGTTAGTTGATTCTCCCTCAGCATTATTCAATAGACGACTCACATGGTCCTATGTATATACAGATTCTTGGTCAGATTGATATGAGGGTTAATTCTGTCCGGCATTTCCTGATAACCTCAAAATAGTCCCTCTCGCTTATTTGAATCCATAGAGTTGCTGGACGCTAACAGCCCACCATCCAGTAAGTTTTGTGCGGAGGTATTACTGTGGAAATAATAAAATTATCGATTAATACTATTATACATACATTCTCCCATCGTCTATATAGTCTATACTTCTCTTATTATTATAAGTATTATATAATAAACCTTAACCTATTAGCTGGTAATCTCTCTCGAGGCAAAGACGTTACTGGTCTTTATAGTTTCACTCGAACACTTTAATAATAGCTGGGATTCATTCCTGATACTGATACGCTATACATGATGGGCGTAAATACGGTATATATTACATTTATAATAACAGTCAATCCTCATTCAAACTCACTTTATACAGCACTATTGTACATATATCAGTAATATTTAGCAAATTTTGCCATTATGGTTATTTGGCTTGGGTTACTTACTTTTCATCAGTCCACAACTCTACAATATTCCACATAAGATGTATACATATGAAACCCACTCTCCAAAGGAAAGTCGATAGCAAGTCAAGTCCTGAAAACAGAAAATCACTCACGCATCGCAAATAAATTAAGTCATTTGGCAATGTAAAGGATCATCGTGCATCCTATATTAGTAGCTCTTATTAGCTTCAATTTTCCTAATATTTCTCATAATTTCCCCACCCCCCCCTTAATTAATATCAATAAGCAAAAACTTACCATATGGCTAATATTCAACTCTCAAGAGCTCTTCAAATCTTCTAGGAATGGATAACTTTTGCCCATAAACATTGCCTACATGAAATGATTAAATTTTTTTATTAAAATTTAATTTCAAACAGCATATATGCAACTCTTAATTCCCCAAAAATAATTATTATTACGCAATACAACTTGTTCAAAGTTCAATTTATTACTAATTAAGTGGGAAGTATAATTATTATACTTCCCACTTAATTAGTAATAAATTGAACTTTGGACCAGTTGTATTGCGTAATTAAAGAATAAATCAGATTTTCGAAATTAAAAAAGATGTGGATTCCCAAAACTGATGAAACCAACAGTCAGTTGTGTCTCAATATTGAATTTGGCTAGCTAATTATAATCATGTTTATTAAAATAGTAATAAATAGTTTATTAAGGGACAATATCATATGCTTCCTGAACAAATTCAAGAAATTAAAAAAGATGGCGATTCCCAAAAGACTGATCAAACGAATAGTCAGTAGTCGTTTCTCAAATATTAAATTTTTCTAGCTAATTATAATCATGCTTATTAAACTAGTAATAAATATTTTATTAACAAGTATTAGCAATTTAAGGAGCAAATCATACTTCCTGGAAAAAATCAAGAAATTAAAAAAGATAGCGATTCTCGAGATTGATCAAATAAAACCAATACTTGACAATCGTTTCTCAATATTAAATTTTTCTAGCTAATTATAATCATGCTTATTGCTTATTAAACTAGTAATAAATATTTTATTAGGAAGTATTAACAATTAAAGGGGGCATATCATACTTCGTGGAAAAAACCAAGAAATTAAAAAAGATAGCGATTCTCGAGATTGATCAAATAAAACCAATTGCCAGACGCAAAAAAAATATTAACTTGCCTACCACTTAATCATCCTATTATTAAAATAGTAATAAACATTTCATTAAGGGATAAATCAACCTTCTTGAACAATATCAAGTACCATATAGATTAACATGCTAAATTGAAAAAGAAGATTATTAGCTAAAAGCAACAGCGAATAAAGCAGATGGATTTATTCGAATCAACTTATTAACTTTCCCAGTATATTATGTTTTTCCAAATTTCTTAAATAAAAAATCTGGGAAATCATTTATTGCGTCCTTTCCTCGCCATATAGCTTCTAATCCGAAAAAGATGAAATATTAAAAACATCATTTTCTTTATTTAATTGGAATTCCGTTCTCCCGAATTTATAGTGAGTGCCCAGCTATAGCTATCGAGTTCTCCTGATTTTATGATAACTGAATTACTTCCTCTACAGTTTATTAGTCGTTATTAAATTTATGGAGTAGTTTCAAGAGCCGAACAGCGTCGTTTGAGAAAGATGGCTGCAATAGTTTCAATGTTGAATGTAATGCTGGGCCCCCATAATATCCCCATTCCCCATATTATTTATCCCTTTATTATCAAAGTTCATGTTTATTTTCAAGCGCTTCACCCCCCGTTTTGAACACCAGATTTAATTTCGTTAAGGGTGGTCGCTCTTTCATCGCTAGCAATAATTTCCGATTGCTATAATAATAATTATTATTATTATTAATTTAAGTAAACTATCATATTATATGCATACTTAGTTTGAACATTAAAATTATCGCGGGGTGTCAAAATTCCACGTTTGGTTTTAGCAGTTGAAAAATATCTCCGATTATTGCTTCATATGCGTGATATATGATCATCGCTCCGGTGCATTCGAAACTCCGGATTGTATTACTTTTATGAATGTGATTCGAGATGTATATATTTACAAAGGATTAAATTGCAAGTAGTTATCTCATCTATGTATGAACTTTATGTCAAGTCGTCAAGTTTTGTAAGAACTCACAGTGTTGATTTGTTTGTCAGATTGATGACTCGTAACAAGAACTACAAACTTGGTTAAATACTGATAAACACTGTGCTAATTGCTTGAGCAATCTTGACGACGAATCTACAAACTTCGATGACACCATGCAGTGGATTTGCTATATAATACAAACTTTTACTCCTATAATACGAGTCCTACCTGTAGCTCCTAATATAGGTGAACTAATGAAAGGAAGGAATATCAAGCTCGAGATTTATTCAGCACTTGCCTGAATGCTTCGATGCTCTCCCATACAAAAGTTTGTGCTGAATTTCTAAAGTCTAAAAATGGTTTCTAAATGGCTGATGATATGATTCGTGATAATGTTAGAAGAATTAAAAGTGCAGTCCCATTTGAACTTGAGTTGAAGGTAATAAGCATTACTAAGGTTAAATATAAGTTAGACATACAATTTGTTCATCAATATTCTCGAAGCTCATAATGTCGTAATCAACGTTGAGGTTTAAGTTTAATTAGTGTGTAATTTCAGACCCGACGAGGGCCGAATCTGCTCCTCCATACTTCTGCCTCATTACGCTGCCACTCTGATTGAAATAGTGAGACGAGCTTTAAAAATACTATACAAGGGGGGAAATTGCTGATGAGTGATTGAAAAGTGAAGAAGTCATAGTATGTGTTTTATAGGGCGAGACCCTGAGAGATAGCAAAAGTAAGTTATGCAAAGTATTCCTTTTAGTTTTTGTGGAATATGGTCCGTGTGGATCAGTAATATCGTAATAAGTCATGGTCTGTGGATATGTCTCTTATGTAAAATCCTTTCAATTTCAGTACTTTCGCGATCCGCTCCTCTTCCCCAATCTGATCCTCTATTATTATTATTTTCTGTGCCTGGTGATGGCGATGAACGCAGAAGTATCGGTGCAACCAAACCGGGAATCGGACAACCAAACCAACGTTGAAGTCATACGGAGAGAGCAGAACTACAGTATAGAAGAGTTGTCGGGACGAGAAAATGCGTCTGACGATACGAGCGAGGTTTTAGTCTTCTTCTTATATTCCTGGTCTGCTGTGCATCTCTCCACTCCACCACTCACTCGTCTCAGGCAGTTTGCAGAATCAAGTCTAGTTGATCAGAAGCAGATTTTCGTGAGCGGTTGCTCCTCTTAGTCTCATCATCATCATCGTTTCTCACTCTTCCCCCAATCTCTCTCCCGTGAATTTAAAAATCCTCCGTGCTACTCCCTGTAGTCCCCCGTTCCTAATTATTGTTCTTATGATTTCAGAAAGTATTAGCAAATATTTGACTTCCGAACCGGGCAAGCCTTAACAAGCCAAGTTTTATCTCACAGTCTTCGTGGACTCCCGACAAATCGTTGTGGAGCTGAAATACAGAAATCCAGTATAGGTTATCCTGTTATAAATAAAAAACTTTTGCGACAGAATCATTGTGAGAATCTGTAAAAGAAAGGGATAGTTTTGGTGAAAAAAATTAACCGGTAACCATTCAGAGCAAAGTGATATCCTTTTTTTTCTTCTTTTACCAGGAGTACACAAGTTGGGAAAATTGTGCCAAACTTCAGTTCCGCTATTTCCTTCGAAGATTTTAGCTCTCCCTGACTGTTTCTTCGACGTCTGACCGAAGTGATTGTCAATCTTAGCCCATATATAGATAGAGTTTATTTTTATAGTATTTGGTATTTGTAGATACATATAATTAGATACGTTTGCACATCCAGTGGTCAAGTTTAAGCAAACTTGACTGAGGACTGGCAGTTTGTATCTCAAATATATAGGGGTAGGGATCGACAGGGGTATATATGCTTCCACAAAAGTATGTGTACAAGTATGTGTAGGAAATTTGTTAGTCGTTATTGTGCAGTAGAAAGAGCAGAAGCAAAGATTGTAATTGGCTGTTTGTGGTAATTTTCTGGCTGTGTGTCTAGGGGTGATCTATATCTACACATACTTACGTGTGCTTCATGCTCATTGACATTGATCCTTGTCTGGAAATCTGTACGTAAAAGAGTTCTATTAAATTCGTTTTCGTACAGAGAGAGAGAGAGAGAGAGAGAGAGAGACTTGTACCTTTTCTGAGTTGCTTTTGTCTATTTTCAATCAAGGCAGTTTGGAGGTTTGGACAGTCCTCCAGCTGAACAAGAATCCTTCCTACTCTATAGCGAGTTCTCCTAGAATCTTTTCTAGCGTTTGTCTCCCATTTCTTCCGCTGTGATTCATTGGTCATCCATATAGTCATAGTGTGGTATGAAATTGAGTATTATTGTGGTTGATCCTGGAAGAAAGAACAAAACTAAGTAAATTGCGTACAAGCGAATCCGGAGCTACGCATTGAGGGAAAGATTCTTATCGGAGGAATCAAAGACAAAAGCCAACGTCCTTTCATCTTGTTACTCTTTTCTTCTCTGTAATTAATTTTAACGTCAGAAATCCAAACTCAAAGGTTTTTATAGTGTAGTGTGATACTCCTTGGGAAGCATGAAAGGATATTGCTGACAATTACACCAAATTCAGCTCATTTAGTCCCAACAAGTTGTATACTTACGAGTCCATTTCCTTCCCCACTCTCTGCTGTAGGTCATTTCTTCGTTGGCAACAAGTATAAAGCTGCTTTCCTATTCTTTTCACAGAGACCCCAGAATCCGCAGTAGTAGTTCGTGTGAAGTAAATTCGATTAAGCAACGTTCTCCCAAAACCTCCTGCCCCATGAACTGAACAAGTGGGTGAAAAACTTTTCACGCCAAATTAAATTGCAAGCCTTTGTATCTCCAATCCATAAGAATTTGATTAACTGGTGAGAAAACCGATTCCATGTATAGTTGAACCAAAAGTGACTGAACTGAAAGGAATAATTGCCGTCGTAAATTACAATTTAATAGTTATATCAATGAAACTATACATATAGTTGTTTAGAAATAAATGAATGGCGTGCTATTGAAAACATTTTAAAAAGACAAGCTTGACTGTGCTTATTAAATTTCCATTAACTTTGTTAAATACTGAAATTCAAGTGTGTGAGATTTTCCACTCTGTACGTGCTCTTATGATTAAGTGGACAAGTTAAGACAGTCCTCGTGTGCTCTCCACCGTCGTCTATATAATAAACAGGATTTGCCAGACTTTGTCTCAAGATTAACAACCCTGTGTCAGAGATATAATAGTAGAGGACTTCACACTATTTACTAATTGTAAGTTGTTTCGTACTTACAAATTTGTTTCCATCCGCTGTCAGGACAAGTTAGTCGAGGGAATAATTGGACATTTGAGTTATTCCACGACACATTTATAGCAACTAAATCAACATTATTATAAAAACTTGGTCGATCGTTAAATATTCAAGCATAGTACAGCCACAGCCATATCAAAAAACAACAAGAACCAGAATTGTTTCTTTATTTACTCCAATGCTCAGCCCAGTCATGGATAACCTGTGAAAGGTACGCAAATTCACTATTTACTTATAGTATAGTCACTGTATTTAAATTGCATTATCTGGACATAATATCACGTCTTACATGTCAAGCATCAATATTTATCAATTCCCTCTTAAAGCGAGTCCATCATTAAGTTCCAAGTTAACTCAAAAGCATCAAAAATAAGAATTTTTGCCAAGATTTTCTCATATGGAGAATATGGGAGAGGATGAACTATTCATAATATTCTTGAATTGAGTCTTGAACCACACCACGTGTAATATACCTATAGTAATAAAAGAATTGATTCCAGGGATAAGAACAAATGTCTTAAGACCGTAGTAGTTAGTATTATTAGTAGTTGTGGTTTCCTTGGCCCGAAGCAAGAGCATAGCGACGGAAGCAACAACGTAATTCTACCGCATCTCTCCTACAAAAATATTTTCACAGGCATATCAAAACAAGTAGAAGTGAGGGATGATGTGTATATATCGGGACGATCAATGTAAGCAAACAAGCCTGCCTGTCCTTAGGAATAAAGGTAGTATGTAGAATAGATAAGTAAACAGAATTACAAGTGCAGCGTGTACAATACAAATGTGCTGCGAAAAGGACAAGAGATACTAAAAAAAACTAGAAAAAACTAGCACAAGAAGGGAAAACTACTGCAACAGTAAGCCTGAATAGTTGGATCATTGGGAAAAGAGAGTATGAAAATAGACAGTCGAGTCTAAACGGAGACATAAAGTAATAAGAGTAAATAAGAAATCACAAAAATAATACAAAATAAATAGAAAATTGCTTAATATTTGGCATCCCGGGTGGCGTAGTGTTGACAAATTGATGACATCAAGTGACAACAAATGTGTCACTGTCTCCGGCGTAAAGAGCCCATGTGGTTCACACAAGTATATAATAAGTACCCTCTGAGTGTAAGATACGTACATACGAGTATAGCATACCAGTATGTGTATACAAGTTTAAGTATACAAGTATGAGTATACAACTATAAGTATACAAGTATGAGTATACAACTATAAGTATGCAAGTTTAAGTATACAACTACAAGTATGCAAGTTTAAGTATACAACTACAAGTATGCAAGTTTAAGTATACAACTACAAGTATGCAAGTATCAGTATCCAAGTATCTATATACAAGTATAAGTATTCAAGTATCTATAAGCATACAAGTATAAGTATTCAAGTATCTATAAGTATACAAGTATAAGTATTCAAGTATCTATAAGTATACAAGTATAAGTATTCAAGTATCTATAAGTATACAAGTACAAATAAGTATAAGTATAAATATTTTGTGGCACATCAAGCATGTAATACGCGGGTTTTGTGTACTCACAGAAAAACTGAAAAATTGTGCGTGTCGTAGTCGTTCACTGAACATATTGGTTTGAAATGTCATTTCCCCCATGCTTCCACATCCATTCTAAATACAACCAAAAGGTCCTAACTCCTGTATAGAAAGCTACTCTTCATAGTAAATTCATGCTCCTTCAGGTGTATTTTAAATTCCATCTTCCATTCCTCAACCCAGAATTACACCTAGTCATCTACAGTCCAGACCGACTTGACAATCAATTTTTTAAATTCACTGATAGAATCAATCAGACAAGACAATAATGAAAAATATAAGTATTACTTTTATAACAATAGGAAACTATTGCACAACGCATTCATGCTGTCTATACATATATAGGTATATGTAGTAATCTAACCTTCGTCAACCTCATCGGTCTACTCAAGTCACAATCAGGAGTAAATAACCACATTTTTCTCTGATCGTGAGTTGTTCATGCGTAGGATTTACATCCAAATAAGGCAGGTTGATGAGCTAAAGGGCAGTGGTAACTTATGTGACTTTGATTTTTGACAAGCGAAGTGAACTTTGGTAAACTACGCATACATGTCAGTCTGCACCACTCCAGTTTAGCCGATCCGCCATAATAAATGAACCGTAATTTAAAACATAATGAACGGCGTAATTCATCGTAGTTTTAAAGCATAAATAATACACTTTTTATACATAAATAATACACCTTGAAAGCATACTTTATTACACTTTTCAAACTTAATTTATGACAATTTCAAAAATGATACAGTTTAATTGAGAACAAAATACCATTTCCAACATGCAATTTGACTACAAACTGGCATCACTTGTTGCTTGTAAAACAAGGGGATCTGTCATTAAAAGAGTGTATCACGTGACAAAGAGATTCTTAAAAGGTCGTAAATGAGATGGAAAACATGAGAAGAACCTTTTTAGTAGCAACTTATATTCATGCTTAACTAGCGATGAGTTCTTTTGGAGAAGAATTAAGGTTGTAGTTATAGTGTGGGCTGTTTTATATGGAAATGCGTTTGTACGACAACGACAACAAGTTTATCCGCGAATAAATATATGCCTCTTTTTTTTATATTACTTGCATATTTTTATATTTCATTTTTTATATACAAATTTCATATAGTTACATGTATGAACCATACATGAAATTTATGTTAACTGTATCGTTCCACCAGGAAATAGATGTTGAGGCACCGTATGAAATTACATTTTATTAGCTTTGACGTTGGCAGTTCTTCCCTCTCAAGACGATCTTCTAAGACAATTTTAGTAATAAGAGCGTGTCTCCCATGTCCCTAACACAGATACTTGAGGAAGATCAAAAGGCATTTTGTATTCTTAAAGGAGGACAAGACTCGTCATTACAAGCGGAGATAAAGGTTGCGATAGAGGATGAAGCTGCTTCTGATTCACAATAAAAATGATTCACAATGATGAAAAAGGACTCACAATAATAAAATAGGATTCACAATTCACAATAATAAAAAGTGATTCGCAATAAAAAAGATTCATAATAAAAACATTGAGAGGGAAGTACGCAATCTTAAGAAATAATACAATAAAAAGACTACTATACTGACCAAACCTTTTATGTACAAGAGGATCAACAATACGTAACCGCATGATTGAAATGGTCATTCGGAGCATCTTGAGAGAGCTATGAAATCTTAAAGAAATTCCACTGTCAAGTTTGACAATAATATTAAATCCTTGAATATATCCCTAATATCATTGAATAATTTATTTATTTTGCACGCATTTGTCCATACACAATCAAAGCTATTTTTGTGGGTTCTTTTTGGAGGTTAATGGACGAATATGGATTGTGACGTAAGATCGATTTGCTTTATGAACAAGTATTAAATTAATACTATTAATACGCCTACGCTAAGTCTCAGTTTGTGTTTTATCATAAATTGAAATTTATAATTGCATATCCCTCTTCGGCGTTATCAGACGAACTAGGCAAAATTAAATATATTTAATATTATCTAATACTATTTTAATCTTCCACGGAGCTCCAGTGCAGCGGCGGCCCAAATTTGTGGAGTTGAGGTTGCATACAAAGGCTTTTGATATTATACTTTGTAGGTTCGGCATTTATTAGGGCATTAGTCAAATGAAAGTTCTCGCGGGGAAATTCAAGGTCGTTGTAAAACATCCACTTCCACATCCACACAGTATCTATTATCCATATCTGCATTATTACATCAAATTGTAATAATTAGCAGTTCGAGGAATTTCACCAGTCCCTACATATGCAATTGGTTAATGTCTCCAATGGATGCACATATATGTTGGGATCCTGGAGGCTCTAATTTAATGAATCTAATGAGCTTAAATTCGCAGATGTGCTAAAATTTTTAATTTATATTACGTAATATAGTACATGAGCCAGACGTTTATATTCAAAACCCTTGCAAAATTTTAAGCACCTTTGGAGTTTCAAACGACGCTCTGTACTTTTTGACGCTCTGTCCTGAAGTCCACTTATTCCACACAAGCAGCCTCAATCTGGCCAATGGCAAAGTTCCGTCAGCCAACTTTATTATGTACGTGGTAAATACACAAACTTAAATGGCACTAAGGCAGAGAATGACTTCTAATCTATTAGTGTCGATTTACCTAATTGGTAAAGTCTGGGGAAAGTTTGCGGTTGAGGCGATGGAGTTTAGTTGAGCGGTTGCAATAAAGTGTGCGTAATCAAGGGCGGAAGAAGGTGTAAAAGGGAAGTTTGTCTGTTCACAGCACAAATGTTCTTATGTTTTTTCCTTGATTCCGTTAGGTTTAGACTTAGGTTCTGTAGGTTTTAGGCTTAGCTTGTCTAGGTTTTAGACTGAGATTCTGAAGGTTTTAGTAGGCTTGGATTCTATATAGTTTTTGGGCTTATATCTTCCATTCTAGACTTAGGTGTATAGTTTCTAGGCTTATCTTCCATAGTTTCTAGACTTAGGTGTATAGTTTCTAGGCTTAAATTCTATAGTTTTTACTTCGATTCTATAGATTTTAGGCTTAGATCTCTAGGGCTTAAGCTTAGATTCTGCAGGTTTTACGTTTAATTCTATAGGTTTTAGCACTTACAACACGTTAAGAATCATTGTGTACAACTTAAGGTTTTTGCAGTTGCAGAATGAGAGCATATGCCATGATTCAGTCCTTCTCTCAATCCGAAAACTTTTCGCCTTTCATCAACCTCTCCTTTGTGTATTCATGGTCACGGCGTCAGGGACAATTGTCTTAAGTTTGGATTGTTTCCACCGCTATACTGTATACAAGAAGTTCCAGTATGTAGATACTGCTGGAGAGCTCGAATTAAGGACTGTAGATTTATGCAGATAGAAGCAAAGAAGGCTTGTGAATTTGAATAGAAGTTGTCCGAAGATCTTCAGTCAGTTGTCTGAGAAGCATATGTGCACTTATGTAGATACATACAAGTATGTACACAAGCTGGAAAAAGGTTTGAAGATACACGATAGTTGCTATAATGACATATATAGTATGTGTATAAGTACGTAATATAAATTGTAAGTTGGTATTCATGGAAGTACGTAATGCTGGTAATAACTTAATGATGTAGATCTCCGAGTTTATCTCTGTGACACCTTTTTATCAAGTGGGGATTTATTCACCGAGGGGATTCCACTCGATTTAGATTTATATACGGGATTTTGATTTGACTTTCCATTTTTTTATTTTGTTTTAGCATTTTATGAAAATTGAACTTTTCCCATTGAAATGGAGAAAATGAGAAAAACCCTTTTTAATTTTTAATTATTAAAAAAGATCTTGAGCAGTAATTTGCCCCCATATGTATCTAATATATCTTTGACGCTTAAGCGATGCTTGTAATATTATGTCAAAGGTGGGGAGAGAAATGGCGAATAAAAGTTTGAGAGCTTGACTGAGACTTGTCGACAGATACAGATGCCTCCTGTCGCCCTACCTTGTTGAGTTTTATGACTCTGCCCGCCTTCTGTAAGTAATTTTTCCTGTGGCACACGAATCCAATAAGCATAACCAACTTGTCTTCTTTTGCCTTTCCCTTCTGCTCCATGGATCCCTCCAACCTGCTCCCATGGTATTCACATTTATTCCCCAGCCATGCATGTACTTTATTTTTATTCTGTATTTTTCTATTTTATTTCTCCTTTTTCCTACACAGCGTGTAGTCTCCATAGATTTAAATATATTTATTCAGCATTTTGGTTACATCGTGAATTTGTATATTTATGCAAAAATCAACTGACAATTGAAGTTTGAAGCCGTTGATTCATTACACATGTCTATACAGATACTTGTGCTTTATTTAGTCTGCATTGTCGCTCAAGTTTTTGTCCCTATTTGTGGGATATCTCATTCTCATTGAAATGTCAGTTGAGAGATTCGGTGCAAGTTTTCGGTTGAGTCAGCTCGGCTGATGCTGATGATACAGGGAAGGCCGCGGGCTGGGCTGGTCGTCTTATTCCTATCTCTTCTTGTTGGAACACATTTAATTAAGGAACTTCACACTTCTTCTGCTCTCCGCGCGCCTTTCTTATTATATTTTGCATCTTGCTCACGTTTCACTTTTGCTTTCCATGGCCCATGGAGAGGTAGCTCATATACTTATAGTGTCGCCTATAACTTCTTTTTTTTGACGACGTCGCAGGATTCTTTTCTGAACTTCTGGACTTATGGTTGACAGAGAGGTAGAAAGAAAGACATGTTTAATAAAATTCCAGATGAAATTGTGGCTGCAATTTTAAAAAAATTATTTATGTAACAATTTAAATTTACTAAAAATTATAAGGACAATTACTATGTGAATTATTTTAAAATTTATTTAAAATTATTTATGAATTTTTACAAGCTAATTTTATTAATTTTCTATTTTTAGAATATTAAATTAAACGGAATATTCCTATTATAACCGTCAAAATTAAATTATTAAAAATTATCCTGAAAATTAGAACTGTGAGAATTTGTGATTATCACAATAATGTAATTATTATTATATGTATATTCACAAGAAAGAAACTAAAAGAAAAGAGCGTTTTACACTTCAGGAGAAGCTCAGAGCTCAGTCGCTAATTATAGGTACGGAATAATAGCTAAATAAATAAATATTCGCTGGCCCACATGACTCGTTGAGTATCCTCAGCATTCATACGGAGGATGTAAATTAGGTGCAAAATTAACAATATTAAAGTCTTGAAAGTAAAGGTTACCTTATATTACATCCATACAGATATATATAAAGTGTAGAGATGTATTTAAATTAAAATACAAGAAGCGAGAGTATAAGTCTGCTCTGCTGAGTTACTATTATTGCTGATGCTACTTGTAAATTTCTCCCTCCGTATATTATCATATCTCCCATGCACATAAATTTTGCGGTCAGAAATGATTTGCAGTCTCGCAAGAGTAACGACGGTAATTTGGAAATTATTATTAAACCAAAAATAATTCTGCTCGCTCAGTGGCCAATGAATAAATATTACATTTGGGGCTACCATAATGTATTATTTGCATATGTTGCGGACTCTTGGAATTTCGTTCACCCATTACGATGAGCCTTTGCGTATGTCTAATAAGGAGCAATTTGGTTTTTAAAATATTCTGGAATCATTAAAAATATTCTGGAATAATTTGGAGGAGCTACTTGAATATTGTATAGGAGCTAAAATTCTCGAATAATGTTAAAGAGCTAAAATTCTCGAATACAAAATACAATATAAGTAATACTGAACACTTAAGCAAAAATTTTAGCATGTCCGGAGCTTTGCACGAGTTCGATTTTAACAATTAGGAATACCTACAGAGCATTATTATAATTTAGAGCCACTTGCCCGCATGTGATTTACATTAATTAGCACGGTTATAAAATAGCTTTGAACTTGAACTTGAGCTTTATATTAAGTGTTGAGAGCTGTGACTTCAAAATCCAAAGTAAAAGAATCTCCTATGAAGATATAACAAATCCCCTGCTATTTTACTCTAAAGACCCCAAGGGGCTTCCCATTAACAAATCTACTCTAATAAGACTGTGCGGTATATACATACTTAACTTTTATTCGAACAAATCCATGGAGCTTAAGATTACGCAAGGTGCTTCGCACCTCCGTAATCGTCTCCTATATATCTATATCACATCCGTTCCATCTCCAGCACTCCGTTTTTTCCCCTTTTTGGCTCCTGAATATTATCTTTTCAATTTCAGGTCCATCCTTCTCTCTGACTGTCCAGTTTGATGTAATTAGCATTATGTACGTATATAATTATTATAATATGTATAATTATGCATATTATAAGCTAAAAACCACTGGGAACTTTAACATGTATTATATATACATAAATATACGTACTGCATTCATCTGCTGGGAAGTTTCTCACGTGAGAGAATTATTGCAATCCATTTGGACACTGACTCAATCAATGTGTGAGTTTACATTAACAGCTCTTTTAATTCAATTTTGCTTATTCAGATCTCTGATGAGTATGTAGAATGGCTTTACAAATAAGATGAAATAATACTTGAAAATAAATAATAAAAATAAAATAAATTATGGCATAAAAATAATTAATAAAATTGCAAATAAACAAAATTAATCAAACACAATTTAATATATTTAAATGAAATTAAAAAATCAGAACATACATTATAAATATTTAAAATGTTGGTGCATCGAATCAAAATATGAGATGTAAACTCTAAACAAATCAAATTAAACGTTTTTGACACGTGAAACACTTGACACAACGTAAAGCATCGTTTCGGCAGATGTTAATAATAATAAAGTTCTGGCTTTAGGTAATGTTAATGTTGTGTCGCACGGGGCAAATTAGTGCAATAGATCGTCGAGACAGACAAGGTCGGGAGTCGGTGTATAGTTCAAAGCATGGCAGGGACCTCAGGTGAGTCATTTGGGACTTAATTTATAGCATCTGCAAGGCTACAATTCACTTTTTAGAACTTATTACAAGAATGGAACATCGAGTCATTATTACACACATACATACATTTAACACTGCGGAAAAAACCACGTTTGTATTTTATTTTTTATTGGCAGTTTATAGGCACCGGCTGCACTTTGTCAATAAATTAGTGGAAATAGCATAAATAAATATGTGAGGCATAAATAAATAATTCTTCACTTGTGTCTTAATTAATTAATTTCATTCATTAGCACAAGCCGCGCGAGATTTGAAAATAAAAAGACAAAAATGGGTAATTAGAAAGTTACTAGCTTAAGCCCGTGCTTTTAGCACGGGCAAAACACGCTAATTGGTCATTATGTTTGCCACGTGGAAGAGATTCAAATCTTAGCGGGGGCGCAGGCAAAGATTTCAGTGTGAATATATAGGCGAGGATTTCATAATAATCTAATCTAAAACTATGTATTTCAATAATTGAAGAATATGTAATGATTTTAATAATTAAAATTAATTACGAAGTTTAATTAAAAACGAAGAAATTGATAATGATAAACCATTGTAATCATGGTTTAGATATAATGAATAAATTTCTTTTACATAATTACTATGGAAATAAAATTATATTTTTATTATAAATTTTAAAATAATTAATAAATGTCAAATTCAAGGATAATTAATTAAACTTAAAGGATGAGCAATAAAATTAATACAGAATAATTAATTAATGAAGATGATTAATATTAAGATGGAGAATTATTAATAATTAATAAAATAGAAGAGATGAAGAACGCTGCGAAGCATAAATTCCTGGAATAATGTCGTCTGGTGGTCTGAAATGTATGTGATTAATCTCCTTCTCCTTATTCTTAAATGAGAGATGAGCGGGTTGTCCAGCGGACCAGAGCGGAATTAATTAGGATGGGGAAACCTTCAGAATTTATTATTATTTGCAGGGAAAAGTAAATATTTGCAATCCGCTGAGACTGCAGATTCCATTTGATTTACTATTCCCCAAGCCTTCCCCTGCATCATCAACGAGGATGAGTGTGCATTAGCGTAGGACTTTTTAAATTGGACATGCACACAAAGCTACATATTTTGCAGATCTTCCAGGATGAATTTGCACAGTGTAAGAAAAAAATGCAGAAAGAGAGACAGAGAGAGAGAGAATAAAAAAATCAGTGTTGCGGTTTAAGAAAAATTGTGAGAGAATCTTAAAAAAGGTACCTAGAACATATAGAAATCGGAATTTAAAAGATTCCACTGCATGCGCTGCATCCCCCGTGGAATTTGCATTTTAATCAGACTTTCACTCAATCTGACAAAGTTAGCTTCTCCTTTTTTCTGTCTCCGCTAAAATGCTGTAAGAAACAAGCGCAAGCTGAACTCATTTACATAATAAATCCTTTGACTGGAGTTTTCTTTCAGTCGGTTTATTTGTATTTACGGAGATAAGCTTTTGTACACAGAAAAAGAAAAACTTCTGGAGACAGTGAAATTGGCTTATTATGGGAAATCATAGGATATAATGCGTATAATAATATACTTTTATTTTCCTACATTTTTGTCGTCTGATTACTTCACAATATTTTACATATGTATGAATTTAAAGCAAGTTGCGCGGATAAAACCGTCTCGCCTCCGCTTTGCAATCATTTGAAAAAATAAAACGTTAACTTCAGATAAAACCAACCTTTACTTCTTTGGTTATTTTTAAAGTTTATTTAAAATTTGTTTATTTTGTTAATTTATTTAAAATTTGTTTATTTTCTAAATTCTTTAATGACTTTGTTTGTTTTTTATTTAAAATTTTTTAATGACTTTGTTTTTTATTTAAAAAATTAATAAAATTGTTTATTCTGGAATTTTTTATTTTGTTTTTTATAACGTTGTTTATTCTGTATTTTTTTATAACTTTGTTTATTTTGTGATTTTTTTAAGTTCGTATTTTATAACGTTGTTTATTATTATGTAATTTTTTATATAATTTTATTTATATTTTAATTAAAAACATTTTTTATTAAAAAACCCAGAACTGGATAGTGCAGAACTATACTAATCGTAATTAGTGAAAAAAAATTCCGAGAAAAAAATTATTCGGTAAGAATAATTTTCTTCTTCTTTTCTTTGCATAAATCAGACTTCTTAAAATACCTTTCGATGTCCCTGATGTCCCTCAACTCTTTTATCCCTGACCATGGAAATCCTGATTTCTGTGGACATCTTCGTGAAAATTCATTATTTATTATCCCTTCGGGCGGAGAAGTAAATAGAATGCAGCGCATAAGCTCCCGAGTCTTGAATATTGAGCTTATACGTATGATCTTCTACTCAAAAAAGTAGATGTAATATAGGTATGTACATATATGAATATAACTTTTATTCTAAACTTGCATTACATGATCTCCCGCTTATCAAGAACCTCCCATTGTATACGATCTCCCGTCTGCTAAGCCTTCACATTTGAATGATCTTCTGAATTATAAATCAGCATTTCATATGATCTCCTGAGCTCCTTTAATAGCTCTGCATTGTAGAAAGAAAGAATATATTAGATGAGCTTATGATCTCCTGAATTATTTGCATAACGTATAAGCTTATTATTATGATACTATACTCTGCAGCTGCAGCATATGAGCTTCCATGATTACTAAATACTTTGCTGCCCCGAATTCAGAATAAGCTGCTGATGTTCATATGTACGAACTATAGTAAGTATAATAAATTGTATATACAAAAATAAAGATTAATAGAAAAAAATACTAGGAAAATCTTGTAGTTCAACTGGATTTCCCTTGAATGGTCAGTGCTGCTGCTGGACCAGATTTCCTTAAATTTTCCGATTTCTTTTTTCCTTTAGATTTAGATTTAGTTTCCTTCTCCGGGAAATCTTCTTTTACCTCCAGATTTATTTTTCTTTAGGACTTAACATCCAAATCGTAAATTCCCCCATGAATTTTGAACGTGTTTACGTAGGAGGAGGATAGTAATCTCTTTTGTGAGAAGTTCGGTTATGATCCTGAATTTGTGATTAGCTAAGAAATAAGCGGATAAAAATCCGTGTACAGATGACATTACAAAATAAATACATTCAGGTGATTTAAATTAAATACACCTTGCATTATGTAGAACATGAATCCTCCAATAATCCTGCCAGTCATACTTTCAGGAGAAAAAGAAGACATTTCTGAGCTGTTGTGTTTATAAAAGAAGACGAAAAATAACACTTATATAAGGAATCACAATTCCGCTAGCGTTCTATTTAGTGTTTGTGTCTTCTTCTTCTTCTCGTTCGGACTCCTTGCTGCTGGATCGATTTACAATTTAATTTCCAGGAGGAAGCTGAACGGCGGTGGGGAAAAATGATAACTTTGGTGTACTTTTGCTCCTACGTGCACAGGATCTATTTATGTAATGATATTGTTCAACTAGTCTGGCTGTAAATCTAAATTTTTTGCGTCTTTTCCAGTCACAATGTATCCATCCATACGTGCTAGACGATCAACTTTTGAAATGCGACCCACCACACTAAACACATGTGTACAGATACAGCCAAAATGAACGTTTATAATACATTGTATACCTTTTTACTTATTTCTATAATAATTCGGGAAAACGGTAAACACCTCTATATATACAGATACAAGATCCACACACATATGACTTGACTACTCACCATACCATAACTAATAAACACATGTAGGGAACAGGGATGTCCCAGGAGATTCCCCGATAAAAATTTTCTATTGATGTGGCTTGTTTGTGGGAATGGAAAGTGGCATAATAGATTTCCGGAGGGGTATTTACATACTTTGTACACATGTTTCTCATATGTTATATGTCTCATCTTCATATGTTCGGGCTCCTGTAAAAACCTCTATAATGCGTTGAATATTTACAAAGTCAAAATTGCGTGGAGGATTCTCAAAGAAATACACACCATTTTAGTTTAGAGCATCATTTTAGTTTCGCTATGACAAAACGACGCCACTCTTGCCAATCAAGTGGGAAAAAATACATATTTTAAAGCTGTTTACCTTCACTTAAGAGGATTAATCATATTTTTTCATGTAAATACAAGCATTTATTCGTATTATTTACATATTTTATTTGTTATTTTTGTGTTTGTATGTCCAATTATTTAGTTTTATTACACATTTATTTATTTTTTAACAGATTTATTTATTTATTAACAAATGTATTCATTTTTTAACTTACTTATTTTTTTACACATTTATTTATTTACTATCACATGCATTTATCATTTTGACTATTTAAATTATTATACATATTTTCTTTAATGTATTCATATAAAAATTGTTGTTTTTCATTCATTCAATTTATTATTAACCTACAGAGTTTTGTTGTTTTTCCTACTATTTTTCATACATTTGTCTCACTGAAACCATTGCATAATAGTGAACTTTCGTAACCAAGATCTCATGAAAATACAGGAATAATGAAAGCAAAACAAACAAAAATATTTTCCTCCATCGTCCTTTACATCCATGAATTATTACCACGTTGATGCTTTATTATAATGACTTTTTCGGTTTACTTTTCCACTGCTTTTGAGTCAGTCTCGCATGGCACCAGCAGGAACGGTGGTGATTCCTTCTGAGAATGGTTGAGGACGAACAGTTGGGCTCTCATTTTGGCATCGCTCCCTGCTGTGCGAACTTGCGTTTTATTGTCCTGCCTAATAAGCGCGTGGCTCTCGAACGGAGGGATGAGCGGACTTTTGTGGTTTCGGGGAGCTTGAAAGGGATGATTAAATTAATGCAAAGTAGACCTGAAAAGAGGGAATAAGCTTCTATTAATACTTAAATTGACTATAGAACAACTAACAGCAGGAAATACTATACATTCGTGTAGTGAACTTGTAGAAGTATCTGTATACATAGTATATAATTTAACTATATACTGATGTTAAGTCATCTCTTAAGACTTACCTTGGCTAAGATGAGACAGTAGGTAAATAATAAATGTTTATCTTATTATTATTATTATTCAAGGGAACGTATAGTTTCAATGTCATTTTGTCACCCCCCGGAAAAATGTTGGTGTCCGCCCGGAATGCGACGTCAGTGTCGTGTGGCTATTTGAAAAATCTGTGGAACTTATCGTTAGTCATTTGCATTATATCACATACATGAGATGTTCATTGTGGGGATGATACCATATAATATAGTATAATAATCACCATAACACGTTCCTTTATATGTACAAAGGATATTCATCTTGTCAAGTTGTACTTTTCAATTCCGCACGCTCCATTAAGTTGATGAGGAAGCCATATATAATATACTTTTGCTTTGCTTTGCTTCATTACTCCCTTAAATTCTCCGTTTCTGGTTTCACTTTTTATCTTCACTGTAAGGTATTCCATTCCCAGCCTATTTATTATATTGTTGTTGTATAGTTGTGCAGCTGGCTGCTGTGAATATAAACTTGCATCTTTATGAATATCAACTCATTCATCATTCTTTAAATTTGGTTTTTGGGGACCAAGTATTTAGTTTCACATTATGTATTTTGCATTGCTTCTGATATCCAGTTATCCACGTGTGTAGGTTTTATCGTACATTTTAAATGGTTATAATGTCCTCCGAGGGTGTTTTAATGTGAGCCTCACGGGGATTTGAATTGATTCTCCACAGGTTTAGTGTGCATCTCACGCCTTGACCTACCTTCTTGGTGAAATTATTCAGAAAAAATATTTAGAAAAACTTTTTTAGTAGATCATTTCCAATATGTTTGTTTTTGTTTACGAATGCCCTATATTTTTATATTTCGTGTACTCGAACTCTTTTTTGTTGTTGTGGTTGTACTTACGTGGTCGCGGACTTTGCTGACATTTTGATCCAACTTCCCAATTATCTGACTTCCAAACGATGACGAATTCGATTAATGGCTCCTTCCATCCCCGTGTCTTTTCCCGCAACATATAAATCTGCAACTTATACATCTCCAACATATAAATATGACTCTCCTGTAAGGATCTCACTACGGAGGAGATAATACGCAGCATGTCTAATGACAACTGACACTTAAGGTGATTCATCAAATCGATTTTGGCCATCGTCACTACTATATTTCTATTCGTCACACTATATAGGATTTTCCCAATTACCTCCATATCCTTGAATTTCTTCCACTTTCGTCATCTTCCTCAGCCGCCCGCAATAGTCTCTCCATTATTACCTCAAACTCAAACATAGAAAAGTTTCACAGTAGTTTTTGCGTCGCCAGGATTGCATTTCATTGATCTAGATTTTTTTATTCTACAGTACAGTAAAAGTTGGGTTGTTTAAGGACTTGTTCGTAGAAGTTCCGGAATTTGTTGACTTTCCTGCCGGACCCGCCACTCCTCTTGACCGCGGTAGTGCGACGAGAAGATGAAATATGTGAGGAAAGGCTGTTGAGGTAGTCAAGGAGCATTGATTTACCGTAGGTTAAGACAAAAGATCAGGGGCTGCAAACAACATGAAAAAAAACAAAAAATAGCAGCAGTAGAATTGAACGGAAATGTTTATAATACATAGGTATACCAAATATAACCTATACAGCAACAACAAGTTATATAGTTTTAGTTCGAACGCAAACACCACAAAAGTTTCTGACCAGACCACCCATCGTTCCGACTTTGGTGGATCAAACGCAGGCAGAATCCGGGTAAACAAAGTGTTGTTATCTATATTTATGGAGGAATTTCCTGAATTTATAACACTTATAGGAATTTCCGGAATTGATAGCACAAGAGAGGGGCATGAAGGCTGACAGCGCTGTAGTACATTCTATAATACATAACGCACACATATCAATGAATTTTTATATTCGAATGAATTTTTATATACGAGGGAATTTTTTGGAACTCGTTCAAAATAGCTTAAACTTACGATCTTCAATCTTATCTCTACAGATATTTCATGTGTGTATTTTTCGGTTCCTTCATCATTCTCGGGCTGACTGGTATGCTGTAGTAAAAATGTGTGACTTTTTCAGGTTGGTGTCGTCGCTATTTCCTTGTCATTATTGATACTTTATGGGGGTCCCTTCCTTCAACACTTGCAATTATTGAACTTGGGGCAGACCGGTCGTCTGTTGAATTTTCCTGCAAATAAAATAAAATAATATAATTTCTATTCATAAACCCCAATTCTTCCAAAAATTCTTTAAAAAATGTTGTTGTATAATTCACTTCATTTTGAGAGAGAGATGGACGATCAAGTTGGATTCGCACAAAATTACAAAAATAAAGTATCAGTTTCGTAGTTCATAAATAGTAGACCAACTATATTTCTTATCTCCCCCAATTTCATTCCGAAAAAATAACTAATTTTCAATGAAATTGTATACTTGAAATGGGCTTGCTCGACAATAAAAAGAGCTATTTCTTGGTCCTCCGGGAATGTTTACAAGTTACATGAACGCAATTGCTATATACTTAACAAACATATATACGCACTGCATGCATTTCTGGTGAAACGTTATTTTACGCATTGCTATTTAGTACAGGAACTTCATAGCATGTCGTTGGGGTCGTCGGGCTGTGAAAACTGGAGCCAAGATGGGGGCTCAAGATTGAAATGAAGCGCGCGTGTGTATGCAAGGAGTATTAAAACCAGAAAATTCCGAAAATTCCTTGTCTTATTAATAATGACAGCCAGCTGTCCACATGATAAATCCGTTTTTACCCGCAAAAAAGGACTGAATCAAGTGGAACAAATGCTTTGTGGGATCCTTCTTTTGTACTTTATTTTACAGTTCTCTCATACTTTCCCAGCTTTTTTCTACATTCTGCGTTCTCAATCGTATATTTTAAATTCTGAATGTTCAAACTTTAATTTTGAATTTTCTAACTTTAATTTTGAATTTTCTAACTTTAATTTTGAATGTTCAAACTTTTATTTTGAATTTTTCAACTTTAATTTTGAATTTGCTAACTTTAATTTTGAATTTGCTAACTTTTATTTTTTTCAAACTTTTATTTTGAATTTTCCAACTTTTATTTTGCATTCTCTAAAATTTATTTTGTATTTTCTAAATTCTGAACTTCATTTTCTAAATTTATTTTGTATTCATTAAATTCTGAACTTCATTTTCTAAATTTGATTTTGCATTTTTTAAATTTTATTTTGCATTTTTTAAATTTTATTTTGCATTTTCTACATTTTATTTTGCATTTTCTAAATTTATTTTTGTATTTTCTAAATTTTGTGTCCGAAATCATAAACTATTTTGCAGTTGTAAAATTGTATTTTCGGAAATCTAAACTTTATGCGTTATTTTTTAAATTGTTCTAAAAGCTATACTACTTTATTTTGTATTTTCTGCTTTGGAAAAGTAAAAAAATGGTGTCCAAAATCTGGTTAAACAGAGGAATGTTATGTGAAAATGTATTGACTATAGTCAAAACATATATCACGTAATATAGAATAATCAGAATCATTGGACAGAAAATAAAATGTCTAAAACCCCCATCGTAAATTCGATAAATCTCCAATTATTATTTCTTTTGAGTTTTCAACGTGTGTGGCTTCTGGTTGGCAAAGTCCGAATGAGGAAGAGAAGACACAGCTGGGAAGGTCCCAATAAGCTGACCTTTTTTCCGCTTTTCACTCATTTTTTTTACTCATACTCTATTCATATAAAGCTGTACATATTTCGAGGAAGATTAGCTTTTTCGTGCTTGAATACTTGGGGTGATTCCTTTTGGTGAAAATGCTTTTGATGACTGCGAGGGAAGCTTTTGGAGATTTTAGTGAATACTTTGGTTAATGCTGGTGGTGAATACTTTCGCTATCGGTACTAACGGCCTGTCAAAATTGCACATCTGAGGTTTCTCCACCGGTTATTATAGTTCAGCGAGAGCCAAAATGTAAAAAGTGAAATGCATGGATGGTCGTAAGGTTGCTGTAAAGTATATACGACAAGGAATTTTTTCCTAAACATTAATAGTCCGAAGATCAAAGACCAACCACAGTGTCTGTTGGGTTTAAAGAGCGAGCATGATTATTTTTGCCTTTTACACACTCCCATCTGTTCCCTGGTTTTCGGGAGTCGTTATCGGAATAATTATGGAAAAGTGCATTTCTCCTATCTGGAATGCAGTGTTTACTCAGAATTCCAAGATCAGCAGGTCATAATTGCCTTTAAATTGCTCACACTTTTCCGCTACTCCCGCGTCAGAACCGGTTTTTTCCCGTGAAAACTGCTATTACTATCCTGATACTTCCAATGCCAACGAGCTTCTGATGTTTTTAGCTCCAACATGTTTTCAATTTACTAATAAATTATGGCCAAAAGTTTTGTCTTGTAATAAATATGCTGCTTGAGCTGCTGCAGAATTGAATTTTACTTCAGAAACTTGTTGGTTAATTGAGCAATTTGTTATTTTATTATTATATTAAAGTTAATATTAAAATTCATATTTAATTCATTATTAAAATTATTATTAAAATTAATATTTAATTCATTATTAAAATTTTTATTAAAATTCATATTTAATTCATTACTAAAATTATTATTAAAATTAATATTTAATTCATTATTAAAATTTTTATTAAAATTCATATTTAATTCATTATTAAAATTAATATTAAATTTATCGATAACATCAGCATTGATGAAAATAATAATTAACCGGAAATTAAATTTAAAAAATTTAGACGTAAACCAAAAATTAGTGGGAAAATTCATCAACGGAGCCCATTTTAGCCGAAGAACCATATCCGATTCAAATCGAACCTGCCAATTAATCATCGGCGAATCCATTAAGCTAACTAGGTCAAGACCAAAGAATTGACTGACTAAAGGCTCGATTATCACATTCGCCATTGACTTCTACATGTAAATAGAGATATACTTCCTAATAATTCTAATAATTATATTTGAACGGGCATGTGTGGTGTATCCATATTTTATTCAATTACACCTAAATACAAACATCGATGAACTTGTATATTATAAAAGACGGGATTCTCAAGGGGAAAATCGCAATGAAAAGACTATTTGCTCTTCTGGATCTTATGTGACGCGGAGAGATAATCAAATTAAAACATTCCAACGCCTTAACATTAATAAGCTTTCCTATCACTCCGCACACACGCGACGGCAAGGTTGTCTCAAAATTTAAATTCTCCTTCAGTTCAGACCACATAAACCGTGTTTTAAGTGTTCTTACAAATCGGTGGGGTTTTTGTTTTCTTCACAAAATAGTGAGTAAAATGTATAATAATATTAATGTATACCAATAATAACATCAGGTCGTTAGAGTATCTTCCTTTAAAAGTTCCTATACTTCAAAAATTCAATTTTATAAATTTCCCGGATTTCATTTTTTCGGGGAGGGATAAATTGAAGCTATAAAATAAATATAAAATGGTGATCCTGGAATTTTTTCTTGTCTTCTGCGTAGATCCGAAATTGTAATCGTGTAAAATAATTTTAGGCATTTTTGTAGTTCTTTGCAAGGTGAATATTTTTTTGTGATTTTGTCGCTATAGTTATAAAGCTGTCTGCGAGTTTGTCTGTGTTCAAACGTCGTACGATTAGCAGGGAGATTATGGGCTGCCTGCAGGAGTCCACAAGTCAAGTGTGGAATTGCATAGATTTTTATTGAGACCTAATAGCTAAAAATATACACAGATGCTTGTTATTTTGTAGATCGTATATATATACATACGGGGAAAGTTAGATACACTTTGTAGATGTCTTGGGATATAAGTATATATGTAAAGTGTCTTTATTGCAGAAAAGCTTTCTTGCCTAAGGTTAAGCAATAGTCGAGAGTTGTTCCTTATGGCTGGATGGAACAGCTTTAATGGCCGTGTCATATCACAGCTCTACCCACTAGATTTAATTGAGACAGCACTCTTCTATGAGCATTCCTGGGTTATTGACAACTTGTAGGAATCATGCTGGGGTACACGAAAAATTGTAGTTTCCCACATGGAGACAATTTTTAAACACTTGCATAAGCATATCGAATTGGTGTTTGTAAAACTTTAATAATTCCAGACGGAAGAGTAAAGTTGTATTGTACTGTATTTTAACTTGTTCAGTGGAATTTTAATTTGTGCAATTTAACATGTTGGCTTTTGGATGCAGGAGCGTGATAACTTTGTTCGGGGGCTGTTCAAATAAAATGTTTTAGGATTGGAAGTATTTTTAAAGAATTTTCCATAATTGTTGTTCTTTAATTTTGCTTAATAATTGTTTAAAATTGTGTTTATTTTAATAAAAATACGTATGGTAAATCAAGTATAAATCATTTTAATTGTAGATTAAAATAATTTTAAATAATTGAGTTTAGGTTTAATGGAGTGAGGTTAAGGATTAAGGATGCAATAACAAATTCTAATATCGGAATACAAGTTTAATTTAATATCAGAATGCGAAGATTTTTTGAGAGAATTCAGAGGAACGTGCGGGTTGATCGGAGTTTAAAGCAGTTAGGTCTGATCGTTCGGAGCTCGAGGAATCCTTTTTTATATTAAGGAAGTTATAGTGATATGTGGTGACGAGACGGCTCCTATTCCATTTACTTGTATAATATATTGTAGATAACATGAATGTATATACACATGTATAAAAGAATCTTCGTGTCTTCTCTTTATCGGCCAAGACAGTAATTTCAAGGATAATGATCTTCCCCACCACTGCTCCCTTCTCCCTCACTAATTTATACCTATAGGTGTATGTTTACAAACTCAAAAATATTTTTATGGATCTGCCTTTATGTAGAAAATGCTGAATGTATTATTACATCTACATGTATTTAGATGACGACCTAATTCAGCTAATCCTGCTCTTTTGCACAGTCACTGGAATTATTATACTTTTTGCGCGAGGCGTAGATGTGAGCGTGTGTAGAATGAAATTCCCTTCTCTGTACTTCTTCCTTAAATTCTCCTTATCAGCAGTTCGCGGCCTCTCCGGCGTATCTATTTTTATGAATAATAAAGCAATGTTGACATTATTGAGGGTAATTAGAGTACTAAATGGACTTACTCGTCCTGATTCACGATTATACATTTAATTATAGCTAATTCTTCAAATTAATATGTCGGAGCTTGATGATAATATATTCAGGAAAAAACTTCGAACTTTAAAAAGTTGACAAGGTTTTCAAACTACAATTTCACAATATTTAACAATTTTTTTTATAAATAATTTTCAAAAATATTTATATGATTGTAATAACTAAATAAATAGTAAAACAATAATAATATGCAAATCCAAAAAAGTATACGAATGAAATATTATAAAATAATTAAAATTGGTTCATAAAAGATTTGTAATTTGCAATCTAAAAATTCCAGGGTAATATGCACGTTATAAAAGTTCAGTATTCCGAACAGAGTCTTGTGACATTTAAAGCCAAAAGGGAGGTATCAGTAGTGGTAGAAAACAAAGGGAAAGGATGAACATCGACAAGGCATGAAATGGTTGTAAAACCAGTGGTTGCTCATGTTAGGACGATTACTCATTATTATACGAACCGATTTTATACTTTGGGATGACAAGGGACGTGCTTAAATGATTAATTCCACCGGCGTGCTCTGTGGTCAGAACCTGATTATTTCCGAAGGTGGAATCCATTGAGAGAATTCGCCAAAGTTTCAGGACGAGGTCGGGCCTCAGTCCTTGTATCTTAAAACTAGCATTATTTCCAGAACTTTCTCTCCACTGGGAAGTTTTGAAGCTTCCGAGGAACACATATGTACCTATGGGATATGCGGGTGAATCTATATCATGTAGCATGTGAGTAAGTAATTACTCTAATATGTCCTTATGTATCTATATCAAGTTCATATATACCTATTTTAAGTACCTACATGCCTATATCAAGTACTTCCATACCTATATCTCATACCTAGATACCTTAATCAAGTACCTCCATACCTTATCCAAGTACACGTATACCTTAATTAAATACATTTATACCTTAATCAAGTACCTAAGTACCTATGTCAAGTACCCATGCACCTAAATGAAGTACTTGTTACCTTTACCAAGTATTTGTATGTATATCAAGTACGTATACTATACTCTATACGTACCTATATGAAGTACCTAAATACCTGTATCAAGTAGTTTTGAACCATGTATGTCAAGTATGTATATACATGTATACCTTAATCAAGTGTTAAGTACCTGTAACTATATTAAGCATCTATGTATGTACCTAAACCAAGTAGGTATAATGAAACTGTATCAAGTGCAAATATAACTATATCGAGTACCTATATGGTATACTCCCCGTAGTATCATATTGAGACAAGTAGAATAGTTCTATTTCTGGAGTGTAGAAGGGAAGAAGAAACACTTACTATGGCAATAATTTACATTAATTACGGCTAAAGAACACCATTATTATTACTATTTTATAAGAAGAGAAGAATAGCTGTAAATTTCACACGAATTATATCATTTCCCTTTTTCGTTCCAAGAATTTCAAGTTCGCTTTTAAAAAGTTTTCAAGTGGAGCTAATCCCCCTCGGGATTAAACAATAAGCTTCTGTTCTGTGAACTGTTTATATAAGTTTGGGGTTTTGCGAGTGAGTGGTAAAATGATGAAAATGCAGGAGCACAAAATAAAAGGTTTCTATACCCTTTAAGAGGTGAACCGCGCTGCGGTTAGCCTCTTCTCTTCGGTGTATTAATCCATATGGATTATTAAACGGCGGACTGTCATAAAAAGCACGTGGAAGCATCATTGACATTTATCAAGAGGAAATAGCGGAGTTCATGTAAAATTTAAGTGTGGAATAGTGTAATCGTATGAGTGATAACAAGAAGTTTGCTTTTTGGGGGTTCGAACTCGCTCGAACTAAATAAAACCGCTTCGGTTGTTATATATAGGTATATGCTTTTACATATATTTAATAAGCGTACGATTGTAAATCATTATAGTTCATATTTGTACTTACAGTAACGCAACACACATACAAGCTATTTTAAGAAAATTAAATATTTACACGATTCTTGCATTTACAGATAACTAGCAGATACGGATATTTAAAAAATGGCACTTTTGTGAACTTCGCCGTAGTTTCCAGGGGCGGTTCACGTACACCGTAGATATTTAAGTCTGTTTGAGCTTTAGGTCCTGGCTGATTAATCGCTTAGTTTCATTCATTGGAGGTTAATCGTAAGTCATGTAAATTAGCAATCGTAAATTCGCTCATCACATGAATGACTTTCATTTATTTAATGTTTCTAAATCTCTATAGCATGTTCGGTGCAAATTTGCTATTTTTGTAACTAAATTAAGATTATCTTGAAAATTATCTTAGTTAGATTTGATCATTATTCTTTGAGTATAAAACTGTTTATTTTATTAGATCAATATAGTTATTAATTAATTTATTAATGAATGAAATCAATTTTTTAAATATAATATTCCATGTTTTATTACCTAGATTTTTGAAACAAATGGTACAACAAGGCTTTATAGGTATATAGCAAATAATCTATACATTTAAGGCATTTGTGACTAATTTGCCTGCGTGACACGTGAACGCTCCCGCTTGGGCCTAGGATCACTTTTGCTATCTTGACAACAACACGAAACCCAACTCAACTGTTTAAAGACTCATCGTTATACTTAAAGATAGATACTTATGTACATATGAGAAAGGGAAAGAGACGACATCATAGCCCTGTCATCATAAGGCTGGTAGGGAAATTGAGCTTGACAGGAATTGAGTGGGTATTAGTAGTACACAAGACAAGAACCTCAACGAACATGTCGTTGACTAATCGGATGTTTCCAAAGCACTAAATATTATATGTATACTTTAATAATATAAGCATCTCCACAATATGTTTAGTGCGATTGAACACTTAAGTTTTTTTTTCAAGTCAAAACCTTACGACAGTTGACCTCTGGGAAGCTGGGAAAACAGCTTTTAGATTGAAATAAAACATTGTAGCACAATTACAGTTTTAAACAACATGTGAGAAAATGTTAATTTTGCATTACGTTGAAGTTCAAATCCTGCGGGGAAAACAAAATAATTGAGCCTTTCAAATTATCAGGAAAGCTAAATAATTAAGCTATTCAGCATGCTAATAAGAAACGTTATAATATTTTATTTTTATTGTAATAAGTTTTACATCGTTCAAACAACGGGAGCCAGAAATAAATGACTGCTATACAAGAACCCTAATAACAGTGATGAATAAGGCGAGGATCAGAATATCACTTCGCCACTGACAATTCTATTTATGTGAGCTTGAGCAGCCTTTTTCGAAAATGAAGTGCGTCCTATCTTGTAAAGTGTTGTTGATATTTTTCATGTCATGATTACAACCGCAATTCATACCAATTTAAGAGTCAGTCGTGCGTGCACCTAATCTTTATATATGCAAGTTTGACAAATTAACCAGTAGTCCCTTCGGGTCGGGTTTGGTTTGGCTCCATCCAAATGTGAGTGATTTATTATCTGCGAATCCCTCCAGCTTTTTTTGCTTATTGTTAGATACTGATCAGTAGACTGTAAATTACTCTTCATTATATTCCTGGTCCTGAATTTTGAATGTATAAATATACATCTTTATTGCAGGGTCGATACTGGAATTAATTTCTTCCAGACTTGTTTATACAAAGTATCTATATAAGTACATAGCTGTAATTACCTAGTCACGTACATATTTGAGTTGATTTAATAATGAGACATGCAGTAAACAAGTTGTTTTCATCCAATTTGGCTCCATATAATTAATGTGTTTTCCTATCTTGTTTTATAAAATTTTGCCAATTTCCTATCCAATTTTTGCGGAAACTTCGCATTGGAATTGACTTCCTCCTGATAGCTCGTCTAACTTCGAATGATATCAGTGATTGACAAATTTTTCTATCTCAAGAGCATATGTGTTGTAGGGTAAATTAAGTGTTTAAATAATTTCCGAAAAATAACATGTATGTTGATGTTATTGAAATTGTCACATAATTATTATATCACAATAATTATTGTTATGTCAAGTTGCTAAATTAAATTAATAAATTAAATTAAACCGTCTGGCTTGACTGTCAAAATCAGTATCAGAAATGATTGCGAAAGTTAAAATTGCTCTGAAGATTGCTTTCAAAAGGCCTCCGGTGATTGTGAATGAACAGAATAAAGATGCAATCCTATATCTGTCCATGTACATACTTGCCAACAACAAAAAGTTTCATCGCCTGGGAAATTGGGAGTTGCATTGAATCTGGATCTTGAATGCGTTTTTATTTTTTTTACTAGTTATTTCCAAGTAAATAACCCGTAGATATTTGTAAATTGTAATAAAAGCATCTCCTTCCCTGATATGTATTTAATGATTTTCCTCCAAAGTTTAATACTTTGGGTCGCCTTTCCCAAGCATTTCTTTTATGCTTAAGAATTCCCTTCACGCCCGCATCTCCACTTAATAATTTGGTGCGACGACGACGACGGCGACCAGGAGTTGAGTTAGGCTGGTGGGTTTCTGTGGGTTTTTATACTCGGACGTGCGGAATTAGTTATAGAAGAGAATTCATTGCCGTAAGGTCAGGTCAATATTTTTGAGCTTGAGTCCATATAGAGTTATGACTTTTATTACAATGTTATTGGTTGACCGCCATCCTCGGTTGCAAATTTGCGATTCCGCAGAGCTATATATAACTTAGGTATATACATGCACAAATTTTTTTAACTTACTATTCCACTTAAATTTGAGGGCCATAGGCACTGAATGTTTTAATAGACATATTTTATATTAGTAGTTGAGTAATTAAATAGTTTTTTTTAGCTATAAAGACCACCGAATTTGGGAAATTAAGATTCAGGAATATGTATAAGAGCTGATATGATGAGGGTCCCGCAGAGTTTCCATGCTATGATTTTGCTCCAGTTTAATAAATGTATAAAACTTTTCTTGTCCGTTTTTATTTGTATGTTAAGAACTTTCTGCTAAGTAAGTATAATATATATGGAAACTTTTCTTGCGGCCAATGTAAATAAACCGATGAGGCCTACATGCAACCACAAATGAGTGCAACGAATGACAGAAAATATTATGTACATACTATTTTTTTTATATTCTTTGACTTTTCACAGGCCCACTGTTTGTTTTTAATTTCTTTTTTTGCTGATAATTGATTTTTACAAAATGCATGGGGTTGGTAAACATGTTTTTGGTGGGAATTTGTTTTCAGAAAATTAGTTTTTACAAATTATTTGTCGTAGAAATTAATTTCCAGTATAATTAATTTTTAGAAAATATTTGTTGTAGAAATTAATTTTTAGAAAACATTTTTTGAGGAAATTACTTTCAGAAAATATTTATTGTGAAAATTTAAAAAAAAAATGATTTAGCAGAAAATGCAATTTCGGAGGGAATTTTCCCATCCCGAAATTTATTTATGAAGTAAGAAAATCCCCATAAATATAGTTTCATACTCAACGGCTGTTTGCAAGAGGAATTTTGTAGATGCTGCAGCTGCATTAAATTTGTACGGGAAGATTCCACAATATGTACATAAACATGTATCTGTACCTTTGTCATTCTTTTTAATAAGTTTGTATATTTTTGTCGACCCGCGACTTCTCTCTATGTAGTAATCTTCAGGATATGGCGGAATGCACGTTTGCTCACTTAAAATCCCAGCGACTGTAGATTTTTATTCCTAATGAAAAACTTTGCATTTACTGTAGAAACTTATAGAAATGTGAACCTCGTGTAACCTGGATAATGTGATAGAAACAATTAAGGTCCCTGCTGCTTTTTTTTTTACTGTTTCCAGGATATGGCAATAATCGGATTACCAATTCCAGCCTCCCTTTTTCTGATATTCTCCATCCTTCCCCTTTCATGGAGTATATATGTATACTTATATTAATGTTTTCGTATGTTTATACCATTATGGAATTTAAATGCATAGGTATCTTTTAGTAATTTATTTGGTTTGTCAAAAACATATAGGAAGCTAATTAAAAGCAAAATTTGAAAAATAATTTAAAAAATAAATAAATTGACTTCAAATTTAATAATTAATTGCCGAATACTTTAATAATTAATTGCTAATAAAGCTTTAAATAATTAGCAAATGCTTTAAAAACTATCTGTAATTACCACAATTCTTCTTCAAGCTGGCGACGAAGGTTTTTGTCAGCAAAATTCCCACTTCGCATGTATGCTTTCACTGTTATTCACTTAATTTCGGGAGTCTTGAAATTGCAGTCACTTGAGGAGTCAAATGAAGAGGAAAGTTTTCCAGGCTCGGGAAAGTTTAATGAGAAATAATCAAAATTTCATTAAATTTGCAATTTCATGCGGAGCTTATTACTGCTCGGGGCTTATTCCTTATAGTTTATATTGAGAGCCTTCTATTAATAGTAGGCTATTACGCGTATATATGTATATTGTATTATACATATTATACATTTATATATTAAACTTATATACTTCCAGTTTTATTTACATTAAAAAATACACTTTTATTCGCATTGAGAAGATTCTCCAACTTGAAACATCTCTTATATTTACCTACTAACACACAGCTGTATTTGTATTGGGGCGAAATATATCTGTAAATTGTTGACGTATACTTACTTTTTTACCGTTAAAATATTGCTTTCACGCAGAAAGACGTGGGGCAATGGTAAAGTTATAGGAAGAAAATGAAGTAATTCGTCAGGGTGGAAAAGTCATGATGAAAATGGAACTAAAAGCAACAAAAAAGGTTGATGGCAAGAGCTTGATCACATCACATTTACTGTAATTACTTATAGTTATGGTCATTTCGTTTAACGTTATTGCGTTCGGTTCGACTCGACGACGGTGACATTTACATTAAAGGAGTCGCGTCCTATATACTCCAAACCCAACCTCCAAATGTATTTTTTGTATTAATTATTCTAACAGACCCGCAACACTCTCCTACTCCTATCATACACATTCATACACTATATTTCACTTATTAATATATGGTAGATATCCTCTCCCACTTTGCAGCTATAGGCACACATGGAGATAGCTCAGTTTGCATCTCCACCGACGTTATGTATCTTAAGCATTATTTATACGCACAGTATATACATACAAAACGTTATATACCGTGGCCACTGTGGATCTTATTTAGGATCGTTTTTTTGATAATTCCTATACAAGGTCTAATACATTGTACATATGTAAGGTAAATATACACGATGCCCGCGTAGAATCCTGCGGGAATGAAGGGAAGAAATTAAGATTAAGATCAATTCCATTAATAGTTGGCAATCCGTAAAAGTCGCTATACCAGTAATTATTTTAGCCACCATTATTGAGGTTTTGGGGTAAATCGTCATATTGTTATTCCATTAAACTGTGGGCTTCCAATCGTAAATTTACCTTGGCCACTTTTGTGTATCTTCTTTTTAACTAGTGAGAAGGCTTTATTGTGGAAATTTCGTACTTGTATTATTGGTATGAGTTCAGTATCTTCACCTCCTTAGCTTTGAAGTATTTACAGGGAGGCGAAATGCAGGCAAAATTGAATTATTTTAAAGAATTTTTCGCCATAAATTCAAAAGTGTGTGGATAAAAAAAATGTAACAAAAAATGTATTATATTATATATTACCTATACATATTATTTAGCAATACATTTTTATAAAAGTAAGTCCGTCACGGGAAAATGCTTCTCCAAAGGAATAAACTGCAGATTTTGTAAGGTGAAATTTATTCAAAGCAGAAATCACGGTTGACAGGTCATGTGTACTTTTATACTATAGTTACCTTCTATATCTACGACACATGACCTGAGAGTTGGGATCTAGAAATCTAAGATCTATAAGAGCATAATGCCGCATGCATGGGGAAGAATGAGAAAAATCTGGAGGGCGACGAAAGGCTGGGCGGTGATGATGGTGGGATTGAGTGTGAGAATAAGAGCATTATAGTGACAAGACTATATGATTTGGGTGATGGGGAATAAAGTAGAGTGCTTATAATGAAATTTATTTCCTTTTCAACGTCCACCGTTTTCTTTCTTTCTCTGCTATATTTGCTTCGCAATCCCGTCTCATTGGGATCCGATAGGTTGTCAGTCCTTTTTGAAGTTTATTTAATAAATGGAACATATTTTTTTAGATGATTTCCCTTCTCTTTGTACTATTGCCACTATGTTTATTTAAAATTTGTTATACGAAATTGGTATTCTTAAATATTATAAACTTAAAGCTTATTAAAATATGTAATCTTCAACTTATTTAGAACTAAATTCTTCAAAGTAATATTACGACAATCTTCAAAGTACTGACTATAATCTTTAAAGCACTTGCTATACTATCTTTAAAGTATAAATCTTTAAAGTATTTACTATAATCTTAAAATCTGAAATGCAAATACTTACTAAAAGCCTCGAATATTCCAGCCTTACATTATCTTCTGGGTATTTACCGAAATCTCCATCGAATTCAAACGAAGATCTTCATTTATGATAGCGAAATCTCCAAGGAATTTATTCCTCCTCAGAACTTGCGAATATTATTAAATCCGGATGCTGCTGCCACAGTCCATACGATGGTAACTTGGGCTTCACCCTTTCATCAAGCATCCTCACGGGGATCTCCACCAGTGATTTGTCACTGTCATCATCTTTGTCATCATGTAAGACCCAGTTCCATCCATTTCCAACAAGCTTATAGTATCTACATGGCCTAAGTCTACGGAGATGGACATTCGGAGCATCTGTGGGAAGTTGTGAGGATTGGGCGATTTGAAAATAAAATATGGAAACTGATGATGAGGATGTAAAATTCAGCGAAGAAATCAATACTTCCCGCTCAACCTCCCAAAGATTGACGGCCTATCACGCTTGAGTGCCTGTAGCCTAGGCCTAGGCACTGTAGGACTGTTTAGGCAGAAGAAGGACGACTTTGGACTTTGGCAATGATTTTATCAGTCGCAAATTTGCAATACAGCGGACGCGCCATTTTCTATTTGACATTTAACAAACTCGATGTTGGTAGACTCTCTCTCTCTCTATGCCTACCGTTCATGTAAACTATCAGTTTGAACAGTTTCATTTCATGTCATTCGGTCCGCTTTCGGAAATGACATAACATATAAGGAATTTAAGGGTCCGGACGAAACCTGTAGATATATTTTATGTTACTAGTTTCCGTGTCGTCATTGCATTTGCCTGTATTATAGCGTATATAAACATTGGTTTTCAAAGTTAGGACGACGCCTAACATGAATTCAGAGCAAAAGGCTAACTAAACTAAGGGAAAACAGTCTTTTCTACTTCATAAAAAGCCGTCATAAAAGTTTCCGGCTTAGCTCAATCGTCCAAACCAGACGGCCGATACTTGACGAGGCTTTATTTAATATTGGTTATCATATGTGTAATACTTATACGTGTACATCGTACATTTCACTTAACTTTTTTTTACTGCTGTGAGTCTAAGACATGTGTAACGTTGAGGTTGAGTTGAGGATTGACTAAACGTTGTTGTAACTCTGTGGAGAATAAAATACTTCTTCCTCTTTTTTTTTTTTTTTTTACTTTTTACTCATAAGACATAAGTTATATAATAGGGTAGCATTTCAAATATTTTTATATATTTTTAGTTATAAATATTTTATATATCACATCTTATAAGTATTGCAGTATAGTATGTGCTATTAAATGTAACTGTCTATCTATGCGGTCATATTTACAGGAAGTCAACATGGAATATTTTCCATCATGTGAATGAATAAATTCAAGAACTATATAGCATAAGCTATAGAACTTTAACCATAAGCTATAAGAACTATAGCTATATTAATGCACTATTTCTATTATAAACCTGCATGTTTGTTTTTCTCCGTTATCTTCCAACTTTCCCCGCAGAGTGCTCATATAGTTTTTCAATTTCACAACAATTACACTTCCGTCCACAGGTCTACAAAGCGGAGCCTTCACAATCCAAATACAGATACGTATATAGTTGACAATACTGTGTAGAATAACAAATGGCTGGGGTTAGTAAACTTATTTGGGGGATTTTTCAGGAATAAAAATATACGTTATCTTCCCTGCCATATGCGAACGTTATTCCTCCTTTTTTCTACGGAATCCCAAAATGCCCGATCCTTATGGTTATAGGTATGTCCGTATGGTTGTATATCCATATGTATACTTACTTCAATCTTCTTATTGTTACTACTTCTTTTTCTTACTCATTTATGATTATGAATCTCACGTCTACAATCTACCATTTGTTTTTTCCTAACTTGAATTATATCATTGAATCTCATATGTCTAAAATAGGAACGAAATTTATGTAAATAGTAATGAATCTCCACGTGGAATCTCCACCCAAAAACTATGTTGTCGTTGACGATCCACTTTTTACTCAAAGGATTCAATAAATATTTGGGAAACGATGCGATGGTGGACAAAGTTTCCCAAAAATCTCAAAACTTGTCCTGCACCCGCATTTTCCAAAAAATATAATGGAATAGGGCTTGAAGTGAAAGTGCGTGGATCCATAAAAATTCGGTCAAGTTTTCGACTATGGGATGTAAAGTTGTAGACTGTAAGTAAAACTAGTACGTAAAGCGTATAATATTATAAAGTACTAAAGAACATAATAATATTTATGTGTGGACACTTTCTTCCCGCCCGTCTCCCTGCGATGTGAGTGAGTTGCTGGAACTTGAAAAGCACTCCGATCTCCTCGGAACAACCATAAAATGATGATAATATGATGCTATATGCGTAAAATTTACTGCATTACATTATTGTGCCGGTACTTAACCGTCTAAAATACGAACGCTAAACTATCTCCCACAATTTCGGTGTTCAACTCATCTGCTCAGTTGTTAAGTTTCCGTAGTAAATCTTCCCATATATGCACACACTACACACATCATGGACGACTTGGAAGATACTTGCCGAAATTAAATGCAAAAGAGTTTATGTATATCAGTATCGGCATAAAGTATTTCTTATCATCCTCAACTCAAAGACACCGAATTTTTATCAAGATCATCATATTATAAGATGGTACATAAGTATGCAGGGTATGATTTTCTCGACATATTTAGATTTCGTGGTGGAATGAGGAAATTGAGTTTTTTTTTGAGTTGATAAGTAACACAAAATTTATAAAGTTCTTCAGTATGGAGTTGCAGATTGACTGATTTAATAAAGCCCGTGCTTCGTTTTTGTCATTGGATGTATCGACAGTGATGTGCAACCTCGAAATCGAAAGGAAATTGGGATATAGATGTGTGTTTGTTAATCAGCTTGAATTTTTGTGAATATAGACTGTTTAAAAACGTAGTCGAATAAAGGCAAAAATTATTTTAATAATTTAATCGACAATTTCGAAACTAACCAAACAAGTTCGAAAATTATGAGTTGATTGTGTCGAGTTGATCTGAGTAACTTCAAAAGCCAGCTTTCTGGGTATTTCGGCAGGTTCGTTGATAGGTTCTAGAATATTCTTGAAAGAATCAGTTCCCTAATAAATTATTAATTCGGCAAAAGATACAAAATCAAAAGCAAAGGGAAAAAATAGTCCTGCTGATTTTTCATTAACCTGTAACTTATAGTAGTTAGTTGCTTTTGCTGTGTGGTACAGTTTTGATGGTTTTAGACTCTCCTCGATCCTCCCTCCCTTCAAGAATATTTTTGAAGAGTTGTCTCCTTTGAAGGGGCGAAGGTAAGCGTGTGAGTGTGAAGTTTGTTCAGTTCCTTCAAAGGAAACTTTGATGACCAAGACCAAAGAAGTTTGCAAAGGATTATTTATTTAACAAATTGTCCCAATATTTTTTCTTCAGTCTTTTCTTTGGGTACAGCCAGCTTGAAATTAATAGAAAGCAACGGGGGGAAGCGTCGTGATTTTCTTGAACTGCTGTGAGAGAACAAAGTCTCGTTGCGATGTATTGCGAAATTGCGAAGCTATACTGGTGCTGGGTAATGGAAAAAGTTGTAAGATAAAACTTAACTTGTTTTAATTGACTGTATCCACTCCATTGACCTTTTCCTCTTGTCTCCGACATAAATTGAACCAGTAGTCCTTTAGTATAGTCGCTCATTTAATAACTTCGCCTTCTTATAAACTTCATCCTGCTTAACAAATTATAACGACTTTGTGAGTCGTAAATCTTACTGTACATGTATGGATAAAGTACTGGGAATTTGTTTATATATTATTTTTAATGCCTATAACGGTCTTCATCAAAGCAATTCAAAGTACACCTTTGATTGAACCTGTCAGCTGAACTACCATGTAGCTATAAACTTCCTAGCTGAACTATCAAAGCTAAACTATATACCAATGCTAGACTATTCCAATGCTAAACTCTCAAAGCTAAACTAAAGATTTGGCGGACATCTTTATACAAACCGTCGTGTCAAGTGTCACTCGCACGACCAGCACCATTAGTTACTGATGAGCGTATTATGTTCAAAGGATCGATCCGGTCAAACAAGTGCACCGAAGTTGAAAGTCATTCGAACCACCCCGACAAGACACATGACAGGAACAAAAGTTTTTCCCTTTTTAATTGGACTCCCTTTTAAATGGATTATTTGGTCTTTTCAACAACAAAGCCAGTTTCATGTTCATGGATATTCATTGGATTTCCTATTCCTTGCTGGAGTTTTGCTATTCTGTATTGATAGTCAGTAGTCTCTAGTTTCTACTCTTGTCTTCTGATAAGTCTTTTAGTAGTTTGTATTTCTTTATATATAGTTGTTTGCTATTCAACACATATGACACAAGGTTACATACACACAGTGTACAAGCTACAACATAAGTTTTAGCTGTTAAATTCCAACAGCTTTATAATCACCATTCACCATATATTCATTATAGTAACTTATGAACATACTGAGGGATTCTAATTGTTATTTTTGTTTCGAAATCCCATTCGATCAAAAAGCTGCTTACATAAATAATTAATGAGACCTGCTTTCGTAAGGCAATTAGTTACTTATCTCTGTAGAATCTCCATTTATTTATAGTTTCGGAAATCAAAACATTGACGAATGTTTGTGTAACAACTTTTGAGCAGCAAAGGTGAGCTGCAAGTATGTATGTGCAGGATTTATTCCGATTTCGAATAGCATCAGAAACATTCATTCATTCTTCATCTCATCTACTCATCTGTATATGATACGAATATATATCTTATGTCATCGAATTCTATAAAAAGAGATTATAATGTTTAAAATAAAAAAAAATGAGAAGTCGGTAATCGATTTCTGTAAGATGTTAATGTTAAATCAGTATTAAAGGTTAAATCAGACAGAAATTGGGTAATGGAATATTATTTTTAAAATTTTATTAAAATTCAATGAAAATCAAAACACGGCGTAATATTGGAATTCAGTGAAAATAAACCTCGATAAAATATTGAAAGTGGCCGGAAATCTCATAATCGAGTGTAATAACAAAAAGAATGACTTTCGTATTTAATCAATGAGAATTCAATAGGAAAAGTAATAAAAAGAAGTATTAGTCCCGAAAATAAGAAGAACTTTGGCTACTTGGGTAAAGAAACAATATATTTGAGGGTAGTGTGGGTGTGTTTGGATAAGTTGTAATCCAAACAAACAGCTGAAATAAAGGAGTCAAATATTTAGGAGATTCAAAAACTTATATAATCCAAAGTTTCTTCAGACAGTATTATTTGTTTTGAAATGTGATTCGATTCTTCAGAGTTGCTTGCAGCAGGTCTTCGATTAAACGCAAGTAAATAAACAGTTGGGATGGGAAGCACACGACCTGCAAATAAGACAGCAGACGTCTCCGATATTATTTTCTTGGTACAATCTGTCTAGTTCAGGGTTCGATTTACTCAAGTTACATGGTTGACCTTACCTTTGATGGATGATGGGTATAAGTATAAGATGCAATGACAATGGTTGTACTCCGAATAGTTCGAATATCGCTATTTTTATAGACGCATCGAAGATATAGACGATCGAGTAAAGAAGTAAAGATACATGTTGCGTAAATAGAGAGATCGTTCTGTCGTTCTTGAACTAATTTTAATTTTGTTTGTTATTACAGGACTTTCCACTCGTGCGATCTTCTCGGATTCCAAGACCTTCGTCAATGTCACTGTATATTGGTAAACAGTATTGAATGACACTTTTCGATGGGACATCCCAAGTTCACCAAGATCTTCTTCCTTCGGTGAGTCAAGTCTCGAAATTATTCTGAAGCTTTTATAACGCATTCGTTGAACTATAAATGCGATAGTATACATGTTGCGTATAAGTATATTTATATGCATAAATTGTAAATTGTTAATCAAACATTTAAGCTCAAAATTTATAGTTTACTAAATTATTATTATGCTTATTATTAACGACAGCTTGAGTTTTTTTTTAAATTTACTCGGACTTAATCTTTCAAGTTTATGAGATATTATTATCATTAATATATGGAATCAATCAAGTATTGTTCCATCTGTAATGCGAAGCTCAGAATGCTTTGGAAGCTACAATAAAGTTGAACAAATTGGCATCTTAAATTAGTTAATACCAATCAGTGTAACCTTATCCTACAATTAATTTCATGACTTTTGATCTTCAACGGGAGCTTCTTCGGATTGAAGAATCCTGATCAGTGTTCACATTTGTGATCATCGCAAAAAGGTCGCTTGCTCATCGTTTGCTTGCAGTTACAAAGTTCATATTATTTGGTCACGTCCGTAGTAAATTGAAAGAATGAATTGATTCAAACCTTTCTTGGAATTCTTGTGGCTCCCGTCACAAAATGGCTGAAAGTTTCAGAAGATTTTTACAAGATTTGTCAACACGTTAATTAATTACTAGTAAACAGTTCGGAATTGATTAGAAATTGAAAGTATTATTTATTTATTTACAAAATATATAGCAAACATTTGTTTTTGTTACACAATCTTTAGTGAAATCTGATTACCTGCTCATTGCTCAACTTACAAGCACACCATTGGTAGGTTTCCCCCTTTCCATCCTAACTTTTGCGGGTCCTTTCGATAACATTCGCCCGTGACCATTTGATGGAGCAGGTTGCGGTGTGCAAGCTCTGAAAGCAGAAGAAAAAAATTGCAGTTGAAAAATAATATCGCACCATGTTTTGTGATCATTATTTCCCACTTATATTTTATATATCCTACTTTAGTTTTGGTTTACCTCTTCCATCTGGAGAATACTCATGGTTGACGGCACCCGAGCTCCATTCGAGGAGTCTCAACCTCTGCAAGAACATGCGGCTCCGGGCTCAGCATTTATCCTTACTTCCAAAACATTTCTCTTCCAGATGATCCAGAATCCATTCTTCCTATATAGCTCTTATTGTTCTTCCTAAAGAGAATAATGCCGATTTTATTTCGAACAAAAATTTCCCAACAAGTTCTGTCCTTTATTCATCCGTTCCGGAATCCGCGCAGTCTTCCGTTGGAATTTCATTTAGTAACTGTACTTCTCACAACTTTCCCGCCAAAATATTTCCTTCCTGTATATTCTTTCTGAACAGATCAAATTTGAAAATTTTGAATTTTGTAAAGATTTTTTAATGGATACGGATTAATGGCCTGTGTTAAATTTTAATTATTTACGCTTTTGCATTTGTTTAAATTATTTTTTTAAATTTATTTACTGTTTATTTTGCATTTTTTAAAATTATTTGTTTAAAAAATTTATTTACTGTTTATTTTGCATTTTTTAAAATTATTTATAAAAAAATTTATTTACTGTTTATTTTGCATTTTTTAAAATTATTAAAAATTTATTAACTGTTTACTTTGCATTTTTTTAAATTATTTAAAAAAAAATTTAATTACTGTTTATTTTTGTATTTTAATTTGTTTTATTGATTGATTTATTTTGCAATTTTGTATTTATTGGTTTTATTGATGTATTTATTTTTTATATGCAATTTCCCATTTCAAAATATGGTCCTTGCGAAATATTCGAGAGTTTATTTTGCGTCAGTAATGCTTATGGGCCGGACCATAAGCCGGAAATTGTTACTAATATTTCGTGAAAATCTGGTATTGATATACGTACATGCATATTTGTGTGTATTGCAATTTGCAATATTGAAAGTCAAAGTATACAAATATGACGTGGGCGGTTTGTTCAGCTGGAAATGCTATGTAATGTGCAATTTTGAAAAAATAAAAATGCTAAAATTGCAAATAAAAAAAGTTTAACATTACACAAGATATTTTGTGTATATGATAATCCTGGAAAAAGAAATCGGATACTTTTCTACAGGGAAATTGTTGAAAATGTTTGAAGAGGCGACTGTGTAAAGAATGTCGGGAATGACAATAATTACAAAGAAAGATGACTACTGCATGGAGGTTTTATACACATAAAAAGTTCGGAGCGATATATTTCAACTGACGATGATTCAGAAGGTAAAGGATTATTCCCCATGGAAATGGGAGCTAATGTGAGTGAAGTACATTTCAATAAAAAGTTATTATGCAGGAGCGGTTGCTACGGAAAGTTTTTCCCTCAAGACGGACGAATATCTTATTCTTTGTGTTCCTTCTCAACGTTTTAAGGATATTGACGTCCCGAAATTTTCCCGAATTCATGTATAGCTTTCCGAATATATAGTTTTATTGCCCTTCTGTAGCATTTCTCCGCGTCAAGTCGAGTCCCAAATCCGAGGGTTTTTTCTCCCAAACCAACGAAATATGATGGTTGAAGTTTTAAGGAAATATGGATGACACTGTTGAAACATTATAGACACCTCGTTTGAAAGGTTTCCTATATATACAAAAAGAGTTTTTGTATGTAATATTATACAAAAATATTATATTAAAGCATTATTACAGGGACTTCCAGGGATTCCAGCCATGAAAAATCTCTCTTTTTGCCGTCAATACTTCATGCTCAGGACAGTCAGGACATATATTTTTCAACTTTCGCTTAAGTCTCTGGTAATCTAGTAAACATGCAGGCTTCTGCTGGATTTTGTGAAAGTATCCGTCGGAAAAGTTTTTTTTTCTTGAGTAATCCCGAAACAAATTCTTTTATTTACACAAATTTTCACAACTACAAAATACAATAATAACACTGTACAAGATATTCAGGATTCCTTAACAAATCTTCTTGAAATGACTCATCTTCCTATGTAATAAGTATCGAGATGTACATACATAGCCACAGTATGTTTACAAAGTATTATAATACAGATATGTGGGCCCGGTTTGAGTAATTCGTCAAGAATTCTTTGTAGGATCGACTGTCAAAGTTATTTATACTTCCTGAATACTCTTTTGCGGGTTTCTTTTTTGAAAAATTGCATCACCGCTCAGTGTTTTATAATTTCGGTTGCCGACCGTATGTAGTTTTCTTTGACTTTCGGAGCTCTAAGTTTTCATTATGTTTTTCTTTTTTTCGCAAGGAAATGTGCAGTTTTTACGGGAATAGTTTTCGTCGTCATCCCCAAATTATCTTCTGTTGTTGTTTACATAATGTGAGTCAGTATTGTAGTTAATTGCTTCTCGCCCTGTAATGGGAACGTTAAACTTGCAACTTCAAGGGCAGCGAGATGGATTTTGGTTTAGTGGTTCTTAATATATTTTTTTGTAATGTTTATAAAAATAGAAACGGGGTTGTATTATTTATTTTTATTAATAACATTATTAATAACAACTTTATTTGAAATCACGGATAGTTAAAATTCAGAATTAGAAAATTAGAATTTATGAAAAAATCATCTTTAAAATTCATATAAAAATATCCACGGATTAGTTTTTTCTTGCGCTACCTGTACTTATTGTATTGACATGGTCGCGGTTTAAAAATCCGTAGCTTGCAGACTCGGACATGTCTTATTTCTTTGGGGCATGGAATCACTTAGGCTAAAGTGAGAGTTTATGTTAGGCACGAGGAGACGATGCCTTGAATTCGAAAAGGACGTCATAGGATATTAGGTAAAGCTGCAGTGAACCATGTGCTCATTGGAGAAAGAATTTCTTCTCTCTTTCACTCTCTCCTTTTTATTTGAACTCGTTCAATTGTCCAAAGACCTGTGGGATGTGCTATGCTGCTGGATGGAATATCATGTTCCGACTCCCGACTTGTTTGAGAGATCCTGTATACTTATGTAACTACCTATATATAATAAGTATATGTATAGATACTGCCATAGTGAGTGTGAACAGAGCTTCTCGGAACATCTCGACGACATCTCCCACACGTGCACCACTTGTATGCATATATGCGTCTTTCTTTCCATAGTTAAAAATAGTATGACATCCTATCCAAGAGAAGATACGGAGTAATCCAAAATCCAGAACACTACAATACTGTCGTACACACATACATATAGCTAAAGCAGGACTGATCTTTTATTCCTTTGCACTCCAGTCATGCAAATATCTTTTATAATGAAAGGCAGAGGAAAATTCGTTTTTTTCTCTCTCTTCATCTCCAATGGTGGACTAACGAATGATTTTCACGCCTTCCTTACCACTAATAAATAATGACATCTCTCCCTCCAGTTCCCATACATCAAGCCATCCGTCATCAACATTTCCTCAACGCTCAACATCTCACTATCTGTCTCATACTCATAAGTTCCTCCATAACTTCATACTGACGGCTCACACTTATCACTATATGTACTATATTTATACTTGTTTTTACTATATCTGCATAATTATTATATAATATGTAAGTATAACATAGTATATATAGTATGTACATATAATTACGTATGTATGTACACTCTGCAAGCCGGATGTGGGTCAAGTAAAAAAAATATTAAATTTCCACGATTTCAACTCCCATGCCTGACTTCACTGAGCATAAGACTATCTGCACCCTCTCTTTTTATATCTCCCAGCGCGGTTATTACCTCCAATCAAATCCATCATAAACTTCCCCGGAGTCCCCGCTTTGTTGCCAGACACTATAAAGTCAATTCTCCTGGCAAATGTGAAGCTGTGAAGCCAAGGATAAGAATTTCAAGTTTATAACAAACCATTGTGCCTAACTGTGACTCTGTAAAATTCCAGAGTGATGCCATTGCCACATCTCGTCCCGTTGAGTATGCGGAAAATAGTGAAGGGAGTAGGGGAACATACAGTAATAAGAGCATAACAGTAGAATGTAATAGTGGAGATACATAACTGTCCCTTAATATGGGTCACAAAATAAATCTGCAAATCCCAAGACTAGGCTGGATAGAATATAATGGTACATGCATAGAATGGACGAGCATATGAATCTCTGCATTGCTGTGGAAAAGAGAGTATATAACATGTAATAAGATTGTAATAACGATTAAATTTCGGAACACATAAGTTTATAAACCTGCATGTTCGTAGTAGAAGGGAAAAGGAGCGGGGTTATGTTCACAAGGAAATTTCAAGCTAATCGTAAGTAGGGACGACAGTAGGTATAGTGCAACGACCGACCTTACGACAGGTAATATGTATTCGTCATATTCTAAATTCCAGCCCTTCTCAACATTAGATTAGTGAGGATTCTAGTAGTTTGCTTTGAAATTTCATACAAACTCCTACGCTATTTGGAAACAAATGCGGTGATATGACTGACAAACGTTCCTCAGTATTCCGAGTGACACTCGAGGTCTGTTACGTCAATGGAAATACGATCTGGACACTTCAAGAAGACCTACCCGTGATAATTTTCGTAGATATGTGAAGTATATATAGAATCCCTCATGTCTCATGGCTTCCGCTCTCTTTATTTAATAAGATGATAAAAACATTGGGAAATGAAATATATGCATTGTTATGCTTCTTCCAGAGCTTGGCAACACATGTCCAGAAGTTCGCGTCAATAATTTTCTAGATGACTTGATTTTATCCAAGGGATGGGAAATAAAGTCAGATTGCCCAGCACTTGATGTGAATAAACAACTAGACAGCTGGCGGAATGGACGTGATATTGATAGACAAACTCCTGATATACATATAATCTAATGGAGGCTGAGGGCCGAATGAACCTTTTCTGTGTAGAATCCTTGCCCTGTATAGCTGGAAGTTCAATCGTTGACCGCTGACACATGCCAGCGACGCTATTAAACCCGAATTTTATTTGGGGTTTTACGGATTTTAACACTTGGCTGACAGCAAGTATCTCATTTGTTCATTTAATATTTTCACTCTGCTCCTTTTTTAATATTTTCGTTTATTCGTTGTTCTTCTTCGTTTCATGCGACAAGTGTTTTTTTTTAAATATCACGAGTCATAAGAAGATGAAGGACAAAAAGAAAGAAAAGCGGAAAATTGAATTTGCAAATTTTTAATGCCATGCCAGTGATGAATATTGAAGGTCAAAGAGGACTCTTTCAATCTTTTTTTCTGCACATGCATATACAATTTGTATATGTACATATATATATGAAATTTTATTATTTTCGATGTGAAAAATTCAATTTTGACAAAACTTAAATCTGAGCGTTTCCATATAAAAAGCCTTAAATACATACATACATGGTTACTTATAGTTCAATTGAGCACATATCTTTGGTGGCTTAAGAATAAATATATGTTGAAGTATATAAGATTGCCCGTATGTTGAAAATTGTTTTACGCAAAGTTCGTAATTGGTTTTGGCTGTGATTCGGCTTTGATTAAGTCGTTTTCAGGGAATTTTCGAGCTGGAAACGAAGAAAGTGAGTTGATTAAATGCACTTGAGCCGGGGTTGTCTCTGGATGATTGTTGCGCATTGGAGTATGTATTGTGAGTATTGTAATAAGTAGTGTAAATATATGCTGTATTTGTATGGAATTCTCTTATTAATTCGTAGGGCTACACTTATTTGAGTTCATGAGAAATGAGATGAAAGGTTGGTTGGACGAGCTGACGAGATAGAGGAAAGTGATGAAGGAGGACGTGAAGTTTGTCTTTGATGTGGCTTTCACCGTTTATTACAGACAAGTCAAAGAACCTAATTTCCAGGTTGAATTAATGTAAATAGCAACTATGTAAAGCAAGTTAGAAGATTGATGTTGGAGCCGGAAGAGTATACTTTATTGAAATATTTATGATTAGCTACATATTATTTAGATAAGTTTTTAAATCTGAATTTCAGGTTATGAAAGCAACCAGATTTTTATTAGTATTTTCAATCTACCGCTTGCAAGCTTTTAAATTCCGGTGGGTTTCACCGAACCTGTCAGTTGCATTAGAACTACAAAGTTCAAACAGGGTATACATATGTAGGGACTAGGGACGTATAAATACAGAGACGATGGTTCAAAGAGATGTTTAATTTTCCCTCTCGTCTTTTGAGCTCTAACAATAAAGTTATACAATTAACCAACGAATCTTTTCCTGAAATTGCTTTGGTTTTTAGCAATTCTTCGTATTACACCAGTTTGATCAAACTCTGCGTGTGTTGCCATGTGAGATTCCCTATTTATATATATATACAGCACATAGTCTTCCATGATTTGAGCTTTAGATTTTTATTTGCAGAACAAAATCAAACCCTGAACATGACATTGAGGATCAAGACTTCCCATTTAAATGGAGATTTTTGCTATTAGTGTCGGAATGATAACGACGACATTCTTCCTTTGAGAAGTGTGTGAGCGGGAAGGAAGTCTATGTATTAAGTATGAGAAGTGTATGTATGTAGTGCTAACAGAAGTATATGTAGAGGTATGGGAAGTATATGTTGAGGTATGGGAAGTATGTGTAGAGCTATGTGAAGTATATGTAGAGCTATGTGAAGTATATGTAGAGCTATGGGAAGTGTGTGTAGAGCCATTGGAAGTATATGTTGTGCTATGGGAAGTATAGTCGAGGTATATGAAGTACATGTAGAGGTATAAGAAGGGCTTGTGGAGGTATAAGAATTAGATACTTGTAGAGGTATGAGGTATATGTTATGTATATAGGTATATATGAACGAGAAACAAGACGATGAGTCAGGAGGAACTGTATTCTATATGGAAAGTCAAGGAGCTTACTTTGATTGACTCTAATAATACTTGCGGCAGTTCACTGGAAAGTTGAACCTTGCGAACTTGAAGTTACAGAAACACATATTCTTATGTATAAGTTTGAACACAGTCGATTTGTTCTTGTGCCAGTTGCACTGACGGAAGTTGTGCGTGTGTGTGTAGTTGTAAATGTTTTTTCCCTGCTGTCTCTCGCTCCGCGAAACGTTGTTGGTTTTACTTACTCGGATCGGACAGTTGTCATGCTGCGGTCAGTCCTATAACACATACGCAACTGCTGGAATTTATCACAGCCAAGTCAGCAATTCTACACCAGTACTCCGTTCCATTTAGGCGTCGCTCGTTTTACCAGATTCCTCACATTATATACATATATATTTATTGTCCCGTAATACGTATCTATAGATTCAACTGGAAAATACATATGTACTCCCACAAGAATACATACATTCTCCCAAAAATATACATACATTGTCTCCTCAATTCCATTTACTCCTCCGTCGAGGAAATCCCAATTGGGCTAACCGATGTGGCGGAATCTCAACTGAGTGGGTATAATTTGGATGGAAAGGAGCGACGTCATTGACACTGGAGCTGTTTTTATGTTTTTGTTTTCGTTTTTTCCTTTTTAACTACATATTTGTAGGGTTTTGCAGAACGCAGGTTCGCCGCTCAGGTTTCATCTAGATTCGTTTATATTACGTTCGTTTTGTACGGTTTTTGGGTTCGTTTTGTATATAATTTCAATTATTTAGGTTCATTTGGTTTTTGTTGGTTTTCAGGTTTCGTTGCGTCATGCGAGGTTTGTAGATTTCTCTAATGAAATGCTAACATAAATATTTTAAAACAAAAATATTAAAACAATACATTTTGTAAAAAACTTGCCTAAGTTGTTCAATTTATTAGTCCGCTTCCATATTTGGAGCTTAAAATAAGCTAAAAGATATGCCCGCCATGTGATTTAATGACGAGAAATAGGTAGACATTTAATTTATCTATTAAAAGTTATATGTCATCACAAGTTCGAACAAACGAGGGAAAGTGCTGGTGGAGACCCGGAACAACAGTCTGATGTAGTTAGTCAGAATAGTACAATTCCCTAGACTCGTAGTAATAAGCAGCTTCTATAAATTGATGGGGATATTCATGTGTGGGGAGTGTTATTCCAAAACTTTCTAACAGCACCTTTCCTTTTTACACGCCAAAGTGTAAAGTTTCTGAATGGATGGAGTTGTTTCTCCAGAGTCTTGTTAGTCTTTATCTAGCTGTCAATTTTAAGAACATGGTAAATTTTAGCGTAACTCGCTGGTGGACTGGTGGATCATTCCCTGCCGTCGTGGAAGTGAGATTCTCTGAAAATAATGCTAAATGTCCCAACCGACTTAAGTAAAAAGCTCGTGTGTATCTATATATTATTAGTGTAGTGGTGCTCCTGTGTACACAATGAACTTGGTACTAAGTTTGTGAATCGGATTGATGATTTTCTCTTTAGCTTCACTGCATTAGAGTGCGATGAGTGTCCTTGAGACAAGTATAGAGATATGAAATAGGAGATCGTGGGGGAGTTGGAATAAGATAAGAGCGGGTTTTTAAGCCTTGGAAATAGTCTGGAACAAGTACGCATATACGTATAATTATACTTATATACACATATTACATACATACTTTCACATGTAATTATACTTATATGAACACCATATACGTATTACATACGTACTATAAAAATATGAAAAGGGATAAGAACCTTCGTGGGAGGATGAAACCACCAAGAAAGAGCAAAAGATTTCTTTAAGCAAAAGAGCTAACACGTGGTTATTTTATTATTTCCCTATATATAACACATGTATTTTATGACGGAGGAGTGTTTGAGTTTGTGGCGGAGGTATCTCAACAGGATGTGTACATACACAATCCGCTGGGAAGCTTCATTGGTAAAAACATTAAAGGTGAAAGCGAGATTGACTTAAGTTAATGTAGCAGAAGGGGAGAGGGGAAAAAAACTGGAGATACACAAGAGTTCAGAAAAAGCGGGGAAGCGCTGAGCTGCCTTAAACAAATATCTACTTTTATGGGTAAAGTGTGTTTGTGTGTGTGTGTTTGTGGGACAAGAGTGGAGAGTTTCCGAGAAGGAAACTAAGCTTGTTTTGATATCAAAGAGCTCAGCTAAGAATTTAAGATAGTGGCAAACGGGCAGTAACACGTCTTTTTATTGCTCCAAACTCACAAGTTTGGGATGAAATCCGATTTGTCATCTTTACATTTTTATCGTCGGGCTTTTTATATGATTCTACAATAGTTTTTTTTTTACTGTTTTCATTATTCCTTCTTTTTATTAATTTTTCAATTTAAAAAATATATTTTATGATTTTATTTTATTGCTTTAAAATATTTGTTTAATTATTACAAATTCATTTTTGAGGTTATTTTATTGTTAAAAAAATATTTTTCTTATTTATTTAATTTAACTATTAAAAAAAATAATTTGTAAAAAACATTATTTTTAACTACTATTGTCATTTTTGCAACTTATTTAATAAGTTAAAAAGACATTAGTTTATTAAATTATTTCTCCAACGACAGCACATTTTAATCTTAATTTTTATGTTTGTGTTATCTGGAAATTTTACCTTCCCATTGTTTTCCTTCCCCTTACCTCCATCATAGCTTTGTAACGAAGGGAAGAATTAGTCCCATTGGTTCATCATTCCGAAGTAAGAGTAAGTAAACAAAGTCCTAGAAATTGATGATGAGAACGTACTCCTGTTAAAAGCTTCCACATCGGAGTTGAGTAGTTAGGCGGGATGAATGGAGAGACATCGCCGAAGCCACTTCTCCTTATTGTTCTTCGTCTGCTGATGAGCAGTTCCTTATTATTATACCACAAGACTCATCGACGACTGCATTCTCCCGTCGCGTCATTGCGTGTTGGCCAAAAGGAAAAAAATTCCCAAGTACTTAAATGATATCTTTGGCACTCGCCCTGCACGCCCATTTCCCCAATGACGTTCCACCAGATTCGTTGCAAGCTCCTATACAAGAAACAAGAACACTTTTGGGCTTCATTTGCCTCCTTAACAAGTGTAATATTATGATTATTGTTGTTGTTGTTAAGATATTCATGTTCTGTTGACATGCTTCGGACGTCATGAAACTCTCGTCTTTAAAATTATCGCAAAATTTTCCTTAAATAGAAAACTGTAAACATTCCCCTTATAAGGATAAATTGATCAACATACTTAATATGAAACTTGTTATTGACCCTGACAACTTGATAAGAACGTAAATTTCATCAATTCTGTATTTATTTATGTTGTCATCATTGAGAATAGATCACCGGCTTAAATTTGTAAACATGTCTAATAATAACAGAGAAAATGTGCCGAGACAAACTGGTCCCACACTAGACAATTGCATACTTCCACATTGTTGTATCTGTATTTTTATTTACTAAATTTCATGTTAGTAAAGAATGAGAGATTTTTACACCCCCGTAAGAGTAAGTATGTACATGACATTGTCACGCCTACTACTTCTTATGTATTTACTATACATTCCTACAATAATTTGAGATGACGGGAAAGTTAAAAAATGTTAAGTCAGTGCTTTGCTTCTATCTTTACTGATTATTCCTAAACCTGTAAATGGAAACATCGTGATTGTGACTGAGAAATAAAGGAGAATAAATTCAAGTGTTGTATTTCCAACAATTCCTCCAGAAGTCTTTTCATTCCGTGTTTGCCTGGAAAAGCTAAAGATTACATTGAGGGCAACATCCATTCAATTTTATTCTTGGAAGATCAGGAATAAAAGTCGGAAGACTGTGAAGACGGTTGTCCGCGGTATTGTGTTACCTTTGTTGGGAAGGTTGATAAAACATTTGATCGATTTTCCAACCACGCTAAAGGTTCCGCTTGCGAGGAATTACTATTCGGCTGACTAAACTGCAATAAAAATTATTCATAAAAAAGTAGAGATTTTGCCTCACAGGTTTTCCTTGTAAAGGGCAGATCTTCTCCGAAATATATTTGATTGTCACTACCGCCCCCCGAAATGCGCCCAAAATGAAGACTTGGGACAAGAGTGTGAAAAGTATAATTCACACTCCGGTTTCATTTTAAAGGACAATAACTTTTCATTATATTCCAAAGGTCGTTCACACTGGATATAATTCTCCTAAGGTATAGATAGTACATGGATTTAACTCTATAAATCAAGGTGTGGGGGTATTTGTCAATAAGCAAAGCAAGCATTATGTCTCGGAAAGCAAACAATTCTGTATTTTGTAGAATCCGACAGATCGGAAGGAATAAAGAGATCGACTTCAAAGTGGTCGGAATCAGTTTTGACTTTGGTGGTGAAAGTGGTCATGTAAGTGGGACTCGTGCTATATAAATGATTGTTTGGGGACTGAACAGACGCGAATTGTGTCGTCAAGGTACGTTTAATGTCCGAGTATTATTATGGAAACATGTATAGTGTTCGGGATTGTCGTCACTTTTATTATGTATGGAAGTTTCAAGGCGCCGGGTAGGATTCATAGGATCCTGCGAGGTGTGATGGGTGGGAGAGAATAAGTGATCGAGAGGAAATGATACGTGTGAGTTGAATTCGTTTACGTGTGTATTGTATATATGATTTCCAAAAGGCAGGGCTACCGTCAACTCCGTGTGTGTCGACTCACTCACACACTAATGCTTATGGTTTTACCATTATTTGTATTCCTTGATTGAATTTCGGTGGAGATGTTGGGCAGGAATTGCATTGAAGGGTCTAATGGAAGTTGGCATTTGAAACATGGAACCAATCGGAGGAAAGTAGTTTGTAAAATAAAAAAAAAGATTTTTTTTTCTATACTTATATACTATATAGATACTCCTGATCGGTTTACAGGCTCAAAATCCGATGAATTTCAAATGACGATTCAGAACCGTGTGGCGGAAATAAGGACCACCAACCATCTCACAGAAGGACAAATTTCCTTTCATTTCCCACTCCATTCCATGTGAATTGCGAATCTCACGTTTATATTTCTCCATGTGAGTGGTTTTCAAAGCAGTGGAGTTGACTTAAAGTATTATGCCCGTAATGTTTCTATGTAATACAAGTACCTTCGGACCGTTCAGTATCGCGTTTCACTCCTTTTTTTACTTCTAATCCACGTTGTTCCTATATATCTTTTCCTTAGGAAAATCCGTGTCAGCAACCTAATTTCTCTAAATACAAAATCGCATTTCTATCGAGTTAAAATTGTGATTTTGTGGTATAAAAATTGTATTTTCATGGAGTCACAATGTATTTTATTAGAGCAAAAATTGTATTTTCTCGGAGTAAAAATTGTATTTTCTCGGAGTAAAAATTGTATTTTTTTGGAGTAAAAATTGTATTTTCTCGGAGTAAAAATTGTTGTTTTTCGGAGTAAAAATTGTATTTTCTCGGAGTAAAAATTATGATTTTGTGGAGAAAATATCGTATTTTCGTGCAGGAAGAGATCGTATTGATGAGTTTGGTTAGAAGAAATAATATTTTTACTATGTTCACATGATAAAAATTTATTTAAGCATACCTATAGAACTCTATTTCTAGCGTAATTATTATTGATCGACCCTTCTCTTCTCCGAATTCCGAAAATCCAGCGACTATTATGGACTACATTGTTCTCAATTTGTAGGCTCTCGAATTCGGTGTGTGTACAGTCAGGAAACTCGTATATGGTTGTGCCGAAGTTGAAGTGACGGGAAAGCTCAGAATTTGTTTGCCATTCCATTCCAGCTCCTTTTAACAGACATTGTTTCTGCATTTAAATCTTGTGAGCACCGAAGGAAGAATAACACGTCCTCCTAGGCTAAATAAGCCTGCATTTTTCCTTCGTTCCTTCAAAACGACAAGAGGTGTGAGCTGTATGTATAGTATAGATATAGTACATATATGTATATACTTATAATTACATATATACATATGTGTAAAATATATGAGAAATAGAAAGGCTGAGGGTATGTAGATATGCAAATGGTAGGTGTATACAAATATAAAATACAGTAGCACGTATAGACGTATGTATACGTCTAAGCCATAAAACCCCAAACGGCCCAAACCCCAAAGTACGACTCTGATGTTGAGTGGCTCAAATAAGTCCTTCTCACTTGTTTGAGTACACAAAAACATACACTCAGACCGTTGTTAGTGTGAGTTGACATAGAGGAGGACTGGGAGAGTAAAGACAACTATCCTGTTTACTTTTACCTTTTAATATTTCCGACCATTGTATTCCCAATGGTGCATAATAACACGTGTGTTTTCACTCCTGGATTACCTCTCCATAGTGTTTCTGATACTTTCCCTGTCTCCAATATATTTTTCTTAGCATTTCTGTACCTTTCTATCTTTATTCATCCCATGACGATCATTGATAACTATACTCAAAGATTTTCAGCAGCCCTTTAGGCACTGCAGGGCTTAATTCCTTTCCCCTGCAGACCCTTTTGCTTTCAGTGACGAACGACTCTCATTTCCGATCGGATCTGAATAAAAACCTCTTAACAGCTATTTAATTTACTTGGATTTCTCCAGGAGTAAATATACTCAATTCTTGATCGAATCTGGAGCCAATTCTGGGAATTAGCAAACTCTATATCCACACCGCGGCTATAACAAATGCTCGGAATGAACAATGCTGAAGCGTTAACAAGTATAATGAATCTCAACTATACTGAAGATATTGTTTGTAATCTATAAATTACAATTGCTTTATATTCTATAGCCTTTTGAAATATCTACCATAGACATTTATCTATAGACTTTTCTACAATAATTCCCAGTCAAAATCGTTCAAATACCATGAATTTACGTTTGGAGTGTGAAGTCATTTGTAGAGTAAAAACGACTGCAATTACCTTGACATTGACGGATGACTTGTGGAAGCTTCTCCTATTTCCTCCTCCTCATTCTCCTCCTGCTTCAACATACAAACTGTATCCTTTCCATTTTTTTGTTTGTTTTTTGGTCGCAATTTTTTATTTTTGACACAGTTGTATATAGTAGACGAAGTCCTCCATAAAAAATCCTGTCAGTGTTGACGCTGATGACAGGCCCAAACGTCAACATTTTATCTAATATGTCCCCAGTCCCCATGTATACGCATGCAAAATATCCGTCATCTTCAGGATTCATCCTCAGAAACTCTCTTCCCTGACATCTTCCAAGCTTCGGGAGAAATGTAAAATGGGGCATTTTAAAACTGTTTGAATAAACAAATAATAGTCCACCAAAGTTTAAATTGGCTAATAAAGAAATGAAACGTAGCGTAGCGTAGGTTTTTAAAAAAAAAATTTCTTGCGTTTCCTTGAAAAATGACTTAATTTATTAATTTAAAAAAAATATAATTATTCTATTATAAAAATTTAAAAATATGCACGTAATTATATTATTTAATGCTGATGTTAGTAAAATGAAAAGGAATTAATCTCCGTTCGCATTATGTGCACTCAAGCAGATTTGACAATTTACCTAATCTGGTAATAACATATTGTTTCTTCTTGTAATTTGTATCATCATCATGTCTGAGGTTAATGTCATTCTCCATACGTCTTTATTTATGGTCTAGGAATATTCTCAATATATTTTCGAGGTCAATGTTATATATGAGTTATAAAATTGAATAGGAATGTGTGTCCAGAAACCATGGATGATTCGTCGCTGTCGTCGTCGTCGTCGTCAAAGAGCTTTTTGAAGATGTTTTGTTTTTAGTACAGAAATGCAGACATCAGCGTAACGATGATGATAATCATGGAAGCCGGAGCTATATATGGAGTCTGTAAAGAGCTATTCCAGAGTTTCAAAGACTTGAAATGAACTTGAACGCGTATATAGTAATTAATTATTAGTGTTCATAACCGCGTGCGCTTGGATTTCAAAAGAATTAATTACTATCGAGTTAACGAGATTTGTTAAAGGTTTTTTTTATCTCCACCATTTTTTCTCTACAAGCTTGTCCCCGCATTTCCTTTCAAGCGTCACCATGATAACGATGAGAAATGCATGGTAAGGAACTTTCTTGTATAGTTTGTCGTCAAAGTTTTTGAAATCAGAGTCAACTCCAGGCTTTATTTATTTATTCCTCAGATCAGAATGCAATTATTCGGAATGCCAAACTTCAGAACTGAGACTTTCAGATGTGTAGTAATGTAGTATAGGACTTCCATAATAATTATTTGAAATCACAATCGGATTCCATGAATTTGTTTTTCCGCTAATTTTCTTTATTGTTCGACTATTCGCAGGTTTTGATCAATAAAGAGATTTATCTGCCTGGGTGATGAAATAAGGAAATTTCACAAGCTTATACTCTCCAATGATGAGCTCCAGCATGATGAAATCAGAACGGATGAAGCTTTGTAAAATCTCCAAACACAGTTGTTCCCTCGTATTAAAATGAAAAAATGAGCCCAGGATAATTCTTCACTTGTGTATACAAGATCATAGGACTACTCTACTATAGTACAAATAATAGCTAAAGTCACTCTCGCTGTCATTGCATATTCATGAATGTGCTATTATCAACTTTGGTAATAACATATATATTATGCGGACTTGTATAGAGCGAGAATGATGCAGCGGGTAAAAAGATCCGACATAGTGTAGGATATACATAGTTGTGTATATAACGGATTTAACAAAATGTGTGTGAATTTTCGAATTTGATGTTCTCGGATCCAAGCTTCACCTTAACCTTTCGGATGGGATTGTCTTTACGGAACTGTGATTCCAGCTTATTATGGAATTTATAAAATAATATGAGTTCATGGCGGAGAACAGAGCCTGTCATTTGCAAACTTGTACATAGGCCAACCAAAACCGAAGCAATGAGCCGTTGCAGGGGGAAACATGAGGCGTAGTGTGACAAGGTTATCAATAATGGTGGTGTTGTTGTCATTGTCCCTTCCTCTCTGGTCGTCACGGTTATTGTTGGACTATGTCAAGTTCCAAAGTTTGCATGATGTCGGTATTCCCGTGACGCTCCACGTACGCTCGTTTGATGATTTCCATTTACTCCAACAGATTTCACGTGTTCCATTACATGGAAACACGTTTTGAAGATTAGAATTGAAATTGAAATTGGGAGTTTTGAGACCAAATCTAATCAAAAGATCCGAATGGATGTAAACGTTCCTGCTGTTCGTTCCTCGTACAATTTGGAACAAAGCTTGTATATTTTACCTATACAAGTTCCTACATTGTTCAACAATATTTTCGATCTTATTTTATTATTGGAGCTTTGTGTTCGAAGTCAGATTCATTTGTAGGAAGTAACAATATTATTGCCAAATATATAATAACATGCATGCGAATACGGAGAATATTGCAAAATTACTATTGTTATAGCTTTCTACAATAGTTGATGGATTAATCCAAGAATAGAAATGGAATTTTAGACATGGAAAGTATATTTTTGCAGAAAATCCAATTTCCATCAACTTCAGGGTAATCATTGATATAGAACTCTACAATCGAATCCACACCGTTTTGCCATCATCGATTTTTACTAAATTCTGAGCAGAAGTGATCATCTCGAGTGTGAAAACGAAAACAAACATTGAAGGGTAGAGGTAGAGAGATGATTTATTTATACTTTGAATCCTTTCGAAATTTTATTATCCGCCGAATCTGTATAGAATCATTTGTAAAAAATAAGTAATGATGCTGCGCGCAATCTTCGAAGTTCGTTAGTAGTTGCAGTGGTTTATAATCTGTAAAATTCTCATTATTGTGAGAATCCACAAGTTGGAAATCTTCAAGCAATCATTACAATCTTGCTGAAGCTTTAGCTGTTGGGTTAGGTTAGGCTCTCAACCGTAAAAAAGAAGAAATGAGCTTGAGAAGCGGGGACGGAGAAAAGGAAAATGAGCTGGATGAGGCTTCATTAGTCGTTGCTGTTGGATATAAAATTTGTTACGCGGGGATGATAACAAATGAAATTATTTGATTTTCATCAAAGCCGAAGCTCAAAATGTTCTTTATTATTGACATGAGAGACGACTTAAAGAATCCGGCCGATGTATTTATTACAGTGGATTTATTTTCCGAAAAAGTTGGAAAATACATTGAAAGGTTTTGTGTAGTATACGTCACTTGAACTTTCTAGTTTTTTCTGGTTTCCACCGGTGGTGATACTAAACAACCTGATGTTTGACATTCTCATGTAGGTTAATATACTGTTTTGAAATGTGTTCTGGTGACCTCCCGAATTGCATGACAGGGGAATGATTTGGCACGCCAGAGTTTTTTGCCGGAGTTTTGTTCACAATTTGCACATTTATTCCTTTAGATTTAGGATGAGTGGAATTATATATGTTGCCCCTGCTCTTCTTCGGGTTGAGGATGCTGTATAGGTAAGGGAGCATAACTTTCCCCGTACGTTCCTGCGTTGTATGTGGAAATCGGCTAGAAAATGTCCAAATAAAATACAACTCTGTCTCCTAATAATGGCTCTTTCTATCAAGTTTAACAGGAAGAGTGTGGGAGACTATGAGACAGGCCGTAAGTGTTAGTCTGACTTATGGGGACTCTCAAGATTTTGGCTTTGTGCAGTATTACCCAAAATCCGAACCTTATGAGAAAGGCCAAATCTTATTGCTTCCAATCCAAAACCAAACTATATAGTATAAGTATATGCTCCACAGATATGAAGATCATATACACAGGAGCTTCATCATACATGTATGATGTGAAGATGAGGAAAGCTGTGGTAAGTGCTGTTGTCGATGTACAAATGCATTGGTTTCATATTGTCACCAGAGATTATGTCCTCCTCGTTTTGGCTATAAAGAGATGCTGAAACATTTATTTAATGTCAAATTTGTATTTAATATTATATGTAAGATAATTATTTAAATAAGATTCCACATAAATTACACAACCTAAAAGAGATTCTAGAAATTAATTGATTTTTAGCCGAATCAACAACGGAAGCTGTAACCTGTGTGAGATGCAATAAATCCCTTTAAAATACATTCCTATAACATAAATTCCTATAAAGTAAATTTTCTATAATGTAAATTCCTATAAGGAAGAAATGAAAAAATGTACATATGAAGGGAATTTTTAGTAGATATTGGAAAAACAACGTCAAATTGGTCGTAGAATGCTGTCTGAGGTTGGACCTCAGCCAAAAAGCATACGAACCACAGTGATACATGGCTATTAATAGTATTATTTTATTGAATTCTCATGTTTTCCCAGCAATCAAGGGAAGGAATTTGTGACAAAATTGACTGCTTGAAATTCAAATTAAATGCTTCGGTTCCGTTCCTATTTTCCTGCAGTGTGTGCTTATAAATCCTCAAGTAGTATCTTTATTTGTAAGATCGTTGAGAAGTTGTTTGTATTTTTAATTGTGCTCAATTGATTTATTGAGGCCTCACGACAGATGAGTCTAATGTGTTATGAGAATTTAAGTCAAGTGTGCGCGCATTCATTTCTACAATAACTATAAATAATAAGTTTAACTTTTATTAGGGTTGCTCGGGTGTGTTTGGTAATGTCAACGATTATTGTAGCTTCTGTATGTGTACAAATTCAAAATACAGATTTTATATAATATATGCACATCTTTACGATAGAGGCTCATCGCTTACTCATGCCTTTCATTACATTTGCTATATACATCAATAAATTTGTATTTCTCGGGAATTTAGCGATTTCCGTGGACGATTCGGTTCTTGGCACAACTATGCACAGCGACATTTATATTAAAGAAGAATCTCACCACAATACATAAAACTGTAGCGACGCACAAAAGTCGGGCCGATGAGATTGAAGATAAAGAGTTGTTCAAGTATAATGTTCTCCGCAATTGATCTGTGTTTAGACTATCACAGAAGTTACACATACATAATATTATACATTTAAGATCATATGAACCCACACCATCATCGATTTTGTGGAGAATGAAAACCCATTTCTCGGTGAACCTTTTAAAGGAGCCAGCTCCTCATTGTATGTATCAGCATTATGTATATTCATATTCACGCAAGTTTATTATTTACTCAAAAAACTTTCACACATAACCAGAAGTTGGAGAGATTAATGGATCCGGATTGAAGTCAAGAGTGTCAGCCAGTCTGGAGCACTCCCCACAGTGAATATCACAACTATTTATACACTCTTTTATTAGTGATTTATCGGATCTCAATGAGCCCAACCAAATTTTTTGACGGTACTATGACGATGAGAGCGAGAGTAAAACTTTATCACACTAAACTAACTTTACTATTATAATACTTACAAAATGTTGTACAATGATCGAGCTTATTTTACAACTAATGACATATCTCACTGTATGATTATACACTTGCCTTATGACATGACACACAGTAAAAAAATTAGTAGTTTAGTATGTAGGAACTTTAATGTTTTGCATTGTTTTTTGTGGAACTGCATATAGAAGAAGCAAGATTGAATATTTCTCGGGGAGTTCGCAACTAAAAAATTTTGCTTGAGTACTTTTATTTTGTTTTTTAATTTTTTCGTACTTAAGTACATACTTTCTTTATATCAATATAAATTGTATAATACTTTTTCTACAAGTGTGTATTTTTAGACTTAATTTTTTCACATTATTTGAGATCTTACCGCGAGAGATGAGATGTTATCTTTATAAACATAAACGTTTTATTTCACACAAAAATGCGTAAATATACTCAATGTAGGAAGCTGAGGCTTCTCCGCTTTGAACCTTCCATCCTATGTGTGCAAACTCCAAAGACACTTATTAAATGATCTTTTCATATCGGTGCTTGTAAATAATATTAAATTTGACAGTCTCAATTGCCCTAACTCATGTAAAGTACTAGATGAGTTGGTTAGATCGGGAGTGACTAAAATATAAAGCGGGGTTCATAATTCATGTGGTTGGGATATATGGAAGTTCCCTATATTATGCAATGCTATAGTCTTGATTCCTTGCGAGCATATGAATTCTATAAGTCAGAGACACAACATGCTCATAAACGGATAATTAAGTGGATATAATTTGATATATCTTGTAATTTTATGACTCCGTTTTATTACCCAAATTTCGTTTGAGTAAAAATCTGACGTGGTCGTTATCCCCATACTGATATACATACATACATATATGTATAGCTTCTCCTTGAAAATGTGATTCTCAATTCCTCAGTGCATACCTTTTGTATTGCACCATATTAAAGCATAGCAAAGTTTTAAATTAGAGTATAAAATACACAAATTTATGTTTTGATTTATGTTTATTTTAAACAATTTTGCATCAATTTTTAAGTAACTGAGAGTTATTACTGGAAATTTAGCTTGAATGCATCTCTTGTCTTTCAAAATTTTGACTGGATGGTCGTGAATCAGTTTATAAAAAATAATTATTATTACTATTGCAGCTTTTTTCAAGGCTGCCTTCTTTTATTGCAATTTGCACAGTGTTATTTGCAGAATGTTATTTCCACGTAATATTTTTCCACTTGCCAGCAGTCCAATCATTTCAGGAAGTATAGGAAGGACTGACATATCAAGTTACCAAGTTGTGTATAAGGAATTTCGCAAATATAATAAGTTTCGTTGCTGTTGTGTTATTTGTGTACATAGGTATAAGTATTTTCCATACCGTTTCGAGCTCATTTCCAACTCGTACACCGAATTTTCCGAGCAATAAATAACGTCGCGCTGTCACCCTCTTTTGTGTTATTCACAATTCCAGAATTCTGTCAGGGCTCCGCGCTTTCTACGGACGGGTAATGTGGTAATGCGTGTGACATTGAATTTTTTAAATAAAAGTCCGCAAGCCATTCTTCTATATATTCTGTTTCTATTTCTATACAGGAGTTCTTGTTTGTATGTATGTATATTAAAATAAAATTACTCTTTTTGGAAAAGATTGTTGCAAAAGGAGATGACAGCAAGACCGAAAAATAATTTTGTACATTCTGCTGGAGCTTCTGGATTTTAAAATAAATGTCCATAATGGTAATTTTGTATGTGTACTCTTATGCTGTGTTATGCAAAAAATGCATTAATTTTTTTTTAAATTTGGTATTACATATTTTCTTCGAAGCAATTCATATTTACGCATATCATTTGTTTATTTTCTTTCTTATATACATATTAGAATTCTATATATAGAATTTAATGAGAGATGGAAAATAAAACTGCAATTTCGGTTATGACCAAGACCTAGAGCCTAAACTTTTCAGCAAGCTTCTTTCCAGATGACAAAATAGTCTAATTTTTGGAGGACCTTGAGTGAATGAGCAAAAATATGCATTTTATGTCCGTTCTAGTGATTCCAGTCGGTGGACATAAAAGTAAAGAATATAATATTAAAGTAATATTTTCATGTTCGAGCTCATAAAAAAGTTCTCATCGAGCCTTTCGTCCTCGTATTGTAATATTTTTGTAAATATAATAATTCGCAATATAGAATTTTTGAAGATATTTTAACAGACATTCTTGCTATTCTACTAGGAATTCCAGGCATTTTTGACTAACTCAAATACTTCAATGCATCTGCATTGAAGGGGAAAATATAATAAGACACGATGGGGAAACATTTGGAAAAATAGCAAAACTACTCAAGTGTTTCGTCTACAAATATTTTCGCCATACTTTAGATTCTGCAAAGTCTTATGGGAATTTCAATTGGGCAAATTGAGCTGCAATGCTGGAGATTTTAACAATTATTATTGAATCACAAGTAGAAAACAGAACTATACGGATATATATAAATGACAGTGTTTTTTATTCTTTGTATCCCCCAAACAAAGGAACAAAAAGCTGTCGGAACTGTCAACATTTAAAGTATGGCCTGGTATTATTAAAGTCATTATTACTTTTTAAGTTCCAAAAACCCTTTTACAGATACTTTCTCATGTTGACGTTGCACTGGACAAAGATATTTCCATGTTGTGTGAACTTGTAAAGTATACCGATGGTTATAAATTTTCGTCTTTTTATTGTCCTCATCATCAGACTTCCGATTGTTAATATTCCAAATTCCAATACATATCGTCGGTGAAGAGTCTTAAAGTACCAATTTCAGTATTGGATACATAGAAATTGGTACTTTAGGATCCTTCGCCGAAGAGATATATAGCAAATCTGTATATAGCTTTTATCTATATTTTTGGTTGTTGATGGCATGATCTGCTTGTGGTGAATTGAGCAATTAAGCTAATATTTAAGCTAATAACAATGCTAATAAGCGAAAAATATGACATTATTAAAACTAATAACTCGAGCGTTAATGTGATCGTATCATCGTAATGGTTCTTCTATATAAGCTTATAAGTATTAAGGATTAAGTTTATAATTTGTATAAACTTGAACTGTGTTCCTTGACATTTCGTTCGAAACTAATTGATTACAATAAAAACAAAAATATTTTTTTGATTCAAACAGATTGTCACTGCTAAACCGCAATGCGAAAGGATCTGGAAGTCAGCAACCCTCTCGACAGTTTTTGTAACATCGGACTCATCGTTCATCACTGGCGGCGTATCTTCTTTGTGCTACTAGTAGATCCTCTAATAACTCACGAACCCCGGCCCAGAAATCCAGCTTGTTGTGAAGTGACATTAGATGACACAATGAAAGAATGCTCTGTAAACTCTGTAGAATGTGCAGCGAGAATATATTATTTGGACAAAGTTTCTGTCGAAACCCTCGGAGCCTTTCTAAAGACTGTATTATTAATATAAGCAAAAAAGGAAATTACTTATTGCTGGGACTCTCAGAAATAGTAACCTGATTGAAAGTGAGACTCTACAAATACATATAAGTACCTATACATATACTTGTACTCTTAATGCTCCTTGTATGCGTCTATGAAATTGATCCAGTAATGGGCCACTACTGTGTGCTTCCCATCAATGTCATCTAGATAATAGAACTTATTATTGTTATTACGAGACGAGTCGAATCTTAAAACATATAAATTCCGACCCCAAATATATAACCTCATCGCGTCCTCACACACATTTAATCATCGCCAGAAGAATCATCGTCGAAGGAAGAAACCCGACTTCCTAAATACAGACGCCCCCGTCTTTGAATATATAGTCAACCTTAAGGAACTTTCTGTTGTATATACCGGGAGATTATTTTTTCGAGACCAGAATCCAGGTAATTGTTACTCCACCTTGACACGTGTTTCCATTTAATCTAGGAAAGTAAGACATTATTAAGTATATACTTTTGTGCAGTACCAACTCTGTATCGCGGTCATCATTCCCTAATAGGTTCGACATTGTACCAACCCACGGACCTTCGGTGATAAGAATATCTATATAGACTATTATTTACTGATACCATTTATACTGCAAGACTACTATACTGGATCATGGTCAGGTAGAAAAATGAATTTAGGGAACCTTCCTTCTTATTTACTCCCTTCACTATAATACGCATTAGCTAATTCTATCTAGAGTGATTTCATTCGGAAAAAGATTGACATACATATACTCCATACGGTTTGACTATTGTAAGTTTCAGTTATTTTTAATACTTCGCAAACTGCTCAAACTGCATATCAAGGCAAAAATGTGTCAGTAGGCCTTATTGACAGATGCTGATTTTAATTAAACATTTGGGTAAATTTTGTAAGTTAGTAAATCGTTTATCAGGAATCAATTTGAGCATTAATTTCCAAGTAAGGTTTTATTTCCTATTAAATATTTGTCAATGAGAGTCTAATTCTTGGGATGAGAAGACTGATATTCACGTTACCCAGTAATTGTTACAAAATTTTGATGACGCAAAATTTATTATTGTTTTTAGACCATGGAATGATGAAAAAGAGCATCGTCCCAGGATTGTACCGATAACATGTATTAATTAAATCGAAGCTCTATACTAAGGGGCATGGATAGAAACCCGAGAACAAATTAACTCTTCTTTGTTAATCTTGTTGCATCAGAGAATCTTCAGTCGTTTACCTTCACCTTCGTTTCGTAAAGCTAGCAACACATTATATACTGTGGATACAAAAGTAATAGATGATTGTTAAAAAATGGCTTCTCAACCATGTAATCCTTTCCTATATACATGTGTGCAAGCTTGTTTAAAGATCTAATGCTCTATGGTCTGGATGTGATCCTCGTCGTTAAACTAATTTCAGTGTATATCGGGATCGGGAACCTAAACTAAATACACTTCTATTAAAAGTATTAAGCATATTTTCGTTCAAGTACTTGCGATTGAGAAAATGTGTCGGTCTCCGTATCTATATATGGTGTTGCATTTAAATACTAAAGAAATATAAAGTACTCCTATGGGTATATTTGTTCTAATTTATCTAGTACATATTACACTTCCGAAATGTTACGCAAATGCTTCAATGAACAATTCAATCAGTTCTTGCAGAGCAACTACTTCGCCCGACCCTTGTAAGAGTTAATGCTTTTAATCGTGTGGACGTTGAATGAAACCCAATTTCCTCCCTAATGACAAGTAATTGTAACATCGGAGTATTTATTTGTTCTCTCTACCCTTGATCGACTCTCTCTCTCTCTCTCTCTCTCTTACTCTCTGTTCCGTCGCAAAGGCAGCTCCAGTCCGGATTTCCCAACATTAAATGAGCTCCAGGGAAAGTCCTAATGGCTTTGTGGATTCAATGTATGTTATTGTCGTTAGATTACAAAGTCTTTTCTATTATGCGGTTCATATCTCTGCATGTATGCCGTTTTATCAAACAGTAAAGCGTCAGAACTGCTTTTGACTATATGTTACAAGGTGTTTACTGCCTTGACATGATTCACTTTGGCTCAGGAATACAGTAATATATGTGATGATGAGAGTCCTCGTACTTCTGTTTAATTACTTTTCAATTTACTTCAATTAGTTCTAAAGGTCAATGGAGTTCGAAATATGGTTTTATTGAATATGGTTTTACCAACTCCATTGAATGGAATAATTATTATATTATTACTATTACGAAGGCAAAGGAATTATTCCCTTTCCGTCATCGCATCAACAATGTATAGCAGCGGCGGAAATTGATTTCGGGAAGTCCTAAACGCCAAATGCTGAAATACTGACAATAATTTGATTTTGAAGAGAGAGAGAGAGTGAGGCAAATATTGTGGCAGGTGAATTCCATTCTGTACGGATTGGATAGTGCAACCTGCTATGGAATTCTTCCAGGGTCATTTAGTAATAATCAGTTGTGTAGTCAGCATCAACAAGAGCGAGTTCAGTCTTCTGTAGTGCCGAAATCGGGGCATCAAACTGTGGTTGAGTTCAAAGAGCACACTTAATCATCATCATCAACGACGGTTGTTTAGAACATATGGATCTTTTTACACATAATTCAAACATTTAATTATTGTCAGAGATGTCGTCAAACTCGGTACTTATAGTATATGATCGGAAGTACATAGTCGAAGTATTATTGAAGTATATAGTAGAAGTACTAGAGTATAGGAGTATAGTATATCTGTTATAGTAGATGTAATAAGTACTTTGTCCCATAAATAACAATGTGTTTTGTTTTGTTTTATACAGAGGAGAGTGTGGAGAAACCGTTGATGAACAACAGTCATTCCCGTCGTAAACTTTGAACCCAGCGGAATTCGGTAACCTTCAGAACCATGATAATCACGGTGGTGATGCTCCTGCTGTGTCGGATGTGTTGGTTAGATGAGTCAGTTCTGTTGGTGGAAGCAGCAGCTGCAGCGAGACAATTTCCGGAAGATTATTTGTACCTGTCGTCATCACCCGAGCCAGAAGATAACTCATTGGATTACCGTGGCAATGGTTTGGATGATGACAACAACGTCATCGTGGATGAAATAGAATCCAATGACTTACAGAACTTGGGCAACATCACCGTCGAGGAGATGAATGAGTCTCAACAAAATGAATCTCTAGGATTGGACGAGAATGATGACACCAACAATACTTCATATAGGAGAAAGGCACTTCCAGTCCTCCGGGATCCTCTTGAAGTAGTGATTCCGGTGACTTTTATATTTGCGTTAATTCTTCTAATTGGTCTCATTGGTAATGTCAGCACTTGCATCGTCATTGCCAAAAACAACTACATGCACACTGCAACTAATTATTACCTCTTCAGTTTGGCTGTATCTGATCTTCTACTCTTAATATCCGGCTTACCACAAGAGATGTACCTGATCTGGCTCAAATGGCCCTACATCTTTGGAGAAGCTTTCTGTCTGATTCGCGGTTTGGCTGCCGAAACTTCAGCTAATGCCACCGTCCTGACAATTACCGCCTTCACGGTGGAACGATACGTGGCCATATGTCATCCTTTACGATCTCATAAGTTATCTCAACTCTCACGCGTCGTTACTATCATTCTGTCGATATGGTTAATCGCCCTACTCTTGGCTCTCCCACAGGCAGCACAATTCGGCGTCATTGATGAGGTTTGTTATTGTTTTTATTATATTCTCTTTTACCATGGTTAATTATACTTCCTCTCCTCCCTACATCCTACCTCATTATCCAGCGGATTCAGATGCAACAAGTAAATAAACAGATCAACATCGTTAAATTTGCTCTTGAATTTCCCCATTATTTAGCCTATCTTCTACACGCCTTACTGCTTCTATACCATTCTGTTTTTATTCCTGCTTTTATTACAAGTTCCAGGTATTCATTGAATTTGTTTTTTTTTCATTTTTCCGGTAGTAACTGCAGTTCAGTTGAGGATCTGTGTACTAAATTGTATTGTACTATGATAATAAAAAATAACATGTACAGACTTCATAGAAGAGTCGGAATCATGTTGTAAAATCTATAAAGCAGTTGGTTTTTTGTCTTTTTTCACTTAAGTTTCATCAGTAGAAATGTCGGAGTTGATGTAATATATAAAAATATCTACTATAGTGTGTCCAACTTTTTTCGACGTTTTTCCAGCGTCTATACACTGGACGGGTCTTAGGTTCCTGGGTGTTTTATTCGTCTCTTCATTTTATCTCAATTGAGCTTTCAGACAGATTTACGGTCAAGCATCGATTTTTTTCCTTGTGTGAATTACGCCGTATCTAAAGCAAAAGGGTGGATTCCCATGCCAATTCCTTATAATATTGTGCACTTTAAGGTATTAAGTCGACTCCTGATCACTGTCCTCGCAGCATTATTGTAAAGTACTAAAGCAGGAATTGTGACCCTCATAAATAAAATCGATGTTATGTACGGCGGTAGTAAATAGTCCGGAGATACACACATGTCTTTTAGTCATAAGTAGCTTTTAGCGTTTTTATGAGGATTTATCTATACCCAGATCATTTGAGGGAAGGACATTGTTAAAGTTTTATAACTCTGTTGTCCTCATTGGAAGTAATTATTCTAAAGTAAACTTCAGACGTCCGGAGAAACCATTACACGGATCAGATTGATTGTATAACTTCGCAGTTGTTATCAGACAGACTGCACTCTTTCCCCAGAATCCGAGTATTTTTAGAATTATTTGCGCCTTCAAAGACCCAAGAAGCGTTATAGGGAAGTTCAAATTATATTCACAAAACTAATCAAACATGTAGTTCTGAGAGGCTTGTTTCTTTATCCTCCTACACAATCACTTTTAACATTAATTACGACAACAAACTTAATCCATATTTGCTCAACATATTTCATATCTGCTTTCGGAAGTTGTAATGCAACCTTTGCAAAGTTTCGTAATCACTTTTACAATTGCCAGTTCTGCCAACCTGCTGTTTGTGTAACAGATTTACTAATTTATTTTCTCGGATACGTTTTGTCGTCTTCCTCATTTGGAAAGTTTAATCTAATTTCCTGGAAGACTCCATAATAAGTTTCCTTCAGTCAGAGAATAATTGCACGCAGGTTTTGTTGTCGTGTATGGGGTAATTGCACCATAGAGGGGTCTTTGTTTTACAATTAAATACATAATTTGTAGAATTTATACGGTTGGGGTGAAATGAATTGAATGAAAATGGAACAAGAGACATTAGGGAAATGATTTCGTAGGAATGAGTAAAAGTCATCTTTCCACCAGTATCATTTATGTGAAGGTTAAACCTGATATAGTGTTGAAAAGCTTGTAGCTAGCTATACTTTACATGTGTCCCTCATTACCGTCAACGCATGATGATAATAATAAAATTAAATATTAAAAAAATATTTGTAAAAAATTTTAATTGACATTTTTTTTTATCTTACAGGTGGATAATCTGACTGGTCGAGTGATGATCAAAGGTGCATGGTGTACCATCAAGAGAGTACTTATACCATATGCATTTCAGATTTCAATCTGCGTTTTCTTTGTCATTCCGATGACGATGATCACTGTGCTGTACGTTCTCATCGGTCTAAAACTGAGGAGATCGCGTGGACCCAGTAGGACGAATCATGAGCTCACTGTTGAACCACGCACCATCAACAGGCATTCCCAAAGTCATGTCATCCGTATGCTAAGTAAGCTCTTTCGTTCCTTATTTTTTACCAAATTAGGCGTTATTGCTATTTTACTACAATAAAATATCTTAATTTTTGTACGGATATGGCTCTGCCATCAGCAGTGGCAGCAGCATACCGGTTGTATATTTAATTTCATTTGTATCCCATCTCACATTAAGATTACTAAATAGTAGCAATTTCAGGGTTTACATTTATTTTGGTTACATTTTTTGTTTTAATGTCTCACGATGCCATATGTGGGGAGATGGAATGGGTCTAATTTGCCACTGATTTATTACCTTTCCAGTGTTCGTTAGTGTACGGTCGATGTATCGCCATCTATAAAAACTTGGGCCAAAAGAATATATACTGATACTAAAGTATCAAGTTAGTTTTTCTGCTCGGAGTATAGCAAAAACGTTGTTTTTCTATAGTCTCCCAACGTAAATCAGTTTCTAATCTTGGAATTAATTATCAATCATCATATCATAACCAGTTTGGCAAAGTTAAGCTATAGATTTCTCTAAAAGACACAGTTGGATAGAAAAGTGTCAGTCTTTTTTTACCCCGACAAGGCTGTATAAATTTATCTCAGTGGAAAAAGGGATATTTTGAGAAGGATGACAGGTAAATGGATGGAAAATAGACCTTATCCAGTGCATCGAAAGTAACTCATCAATAAATAAATCATCTAACCTAATGAGCACCAAGAACATTTGACTGTATTGCCCCAACGGGTTGTGTTGAAAGTTCATATTGGAATCGGATCAATGTCAGGGCTACCGGATGTAGTACTAACGATTTGAGTATATGAGTAAAAGCTGTTGCATCAAGTAGACATGATAGATAATCTAGTTAAAATAAAAGTAAGAACCACACATGTAGTTTGACGAAGTCACTGCTGGCGCTGATCAAATTGTGCGTGTGTGGTATGGATACTTATCAGTATGAAGCTTATAGTAATATAAAGTTATATTACTATTTTGGTACCTCCGGAAACAAACTGCTCGAACTCCTTTTTAGCACCAAATTGGCAGCGCTATATACAGTGAGAGTCGAATATTTTTTGGCAATAAATTACTCATGAATGATAATTCATGGAGTGATACCGATTTCCGAACGAAAACATTCTTTCGAGCATAAGTGTTTTTGAAGGCACGAATGTAATTTTACTTTTCCCAAGTTTAGCATGCCCTATTCCTCTCCTTCTTGAGCCTTGTGAGTTGAGATATTCCCAAGAAATTCCATGTTAAAAACTCTTTCCTGCTTAACTTTATTTTTGTTTTATAAAAACATGCTTCGGAATATTGAAAACATTAAAATGTTTTATGACCGGATTGCGCGTGTACTACTGAATCTCTCTATATCGCACAAAATATACTTGTACCTTCTATACATGCCTATAGTAACTCTCTCACCTTGTTTTCTCTTCCATGTTTAGTGGTCGGCGTATGGTGTGGATTGATATTCTTGTAAAATGATGTATTCCTTCAATTTCCTTGCTAAAATGTTCATATCCTATAAATGATTTTTACAACTTCCCCTGCTTGAAATTTACATTGAAGATCCTGGCGAAGCCCGTAACGCCGTAACGGAGAAACTTTATAACTGTGTAGAAACTTAAAAACTTTGTAGTTGAGGAATTTGTTGCAACAGTTCAATTGCCGTAATCAACGAGGTGGGCATTTGCAACTGTGTGTTCAACCGTTGTCTGTTTCCGATTAATAGTTATATCATGTGCTATAGTTCCATAATATGCAGTTTGCAAAAGTAGAGCTCTCGTTCCGTTCTTTCTGCGGGATGCATATGTATGTTAAATACCTACACATCGTTTTTTCTTTACGACTCCTCTTGATCATTCCAGCTGTGCTCGACATCGGAATACGAAAGTATAACTATCGGATGTTTTGGTTCGTCTATGCTCACAAGTACAAACTGGATGATGTCAAATTCACAGAAGTTTTACATATAATATCATAATAGTAGAGATATTCACGTTTGGTTAGAACTGGAAATATCTAGAAAAGGCGTGACACCATCAGTAACGTGAATTACGGGCTGCTAATCGTCCTCATTTTTTCGTACCGATTTTTCTGCGACATCAATAATTCTCTTTTTGAAAGTGTCATCTCTTGGCGATTGAACTTATACACGCTTCTCTCTATGCGGTCATAATTTCCAGCTGTCAAAAAGTTTGGATGCAAAAAATTTCTATATTTTAAATTTTCATAAAAATCGATATTTAGGAAATTGTTGTCTTGATCTTAACTATTTTGAAAATAGTATGCTGGAAATAGTTTAAAGTAGTTCAGGTTTAAGTATTTTCGGTATTTTTAAGTAAATATTTTAATGAGTTTAGTCAATTTAATTAATAGTTTTTAAGAGCTTCGTAACATCCGCTGATAATAATTAAAAAGATTTGAGGTGAATTGTTTTTGGCAGGATTGAGTAGGTAATTTTTCTTTTTTGACATGGGATGACGGGCCATAAGATATAAATATCGATTTTGGCAACTTCCGTTTTGGTGGGGACAGTTTTATGGCCTTTATTTTCACATTGGGCGGAGATTATTTCCATTGCTAAATCTAAAAACGTGCTCCAGTGCCCCCAGTTTTTCTTACCGTAAATCCCTGGGAGATCCTGGGAAGGTGCTACAGTTTGTTCGTCCTAAGCAGAAGCTTCCGAACCGTGAATTCCCTACCTCAGTGTATCTAACTGTAAAAGAAATTAAACATTTTTTTTAGCTCTTGCCGTTTCTTCTACGGTGACATCAAATTATTTATGTTCCTGCAAGGGGACATTGATGAACAAGGCTGGGTGATCTGTGATCCCATTTAGTGATTGGGTAACTTAATACTGCAATTCTCTTGCCTGAGTCTATTCAGTAGTCTATCTCTTGAATTTATAGAGGAGTGTAGACCCTCTGTGCTAAGTTTGCTTGGTCCTTTTAAAGATATCTACTGTCTACCCTTACAACAAGAGAGATTTTCTTTTGAGCTGTAGCAAGTTTTCGAATAAGAATTGAATATTCTTAGGGAAGTACATACTATAGATGTACATACAAAGATACTTGTAGCTATACATTCCGGACTTAAGATTGAAGATAGTTCAAGTAGTTAGCTCAGCATTCCAACATACATTTGGGAATTTGAGCACACTTATTTTATATTCTACACCCCTTGTAATATGTTTGCAGGTACTTTAGACAGCGTGTGAGTACAATTTTGTGAATCTCACTACGAAGTTGACATCACTGGGGTATCTTGTTATTAACAGTGTGAGGTGTTGCTGGTGCCAGAGACACTTACGAATAAACACAATGCGAGGATATTAATGTCTTTCTATACGTTGGATCGATACTTAAGTGCACAATGCACCTCCAACAGTCGAAATCGATGCTCAGTTCTATTCTATAGGATTTTAATGGATTTTGAAAGTAAACATTATATGACGTTACAGTTGCAGTCGTGGTAGCATTCTTCATTTGCTGGGCTCCATTCCACATCCAAAGATTGATGGCGATCTACTCGAAATTACTGGGACTGGCTTCCTCACCCGTTCTAACTACACTCTACAAAATCATCAACTATGTGTCGGGAATCTTGTACTACGTTAGTACTTGCATCAATCCCATCCTGTATCACATCATGTCTAATAAATTTAGACAAGCCTTCAAGGTACCTTGCTTTCTCCTGGATTTATTAAACTGTTGTATACCTATAATGTAAATGTACTTTGTAGTAACATAGTCTGCTTATTTATTAATTAGAAGATTCGATATAATAGCTCTTTCACATATTACACTTGATTCGCTACTCTGATCAAATTCGGGTTGCTTTATATGTAATGCACAGACGTACAGAAATTTTAATGCTAATGATATTAATATAGATTGAATGTTTTAAGTAGCAGTTTAGGTTTAATGTGACTATTTATATTTTTCTATATAGACGTTTATTTTAATAGAAATGATATTTCATATAATAAGTATATGAAATAGCATACATGTAAAACTTAATTTTAAGTATCTATACATTAATTCGTGAATAATCCGAACATTACGTTTGTATTGTAGGACACAATGGGCCAAATCTTTGGACGACCCTCTCGAGTACAACACAGATCGTACTCCTCCATTTCCCACAACCGATCTAGTCGAATGGGAGTTCATCACCATCTTCATCAGTATCACCATTACGGTAGTCGACGGGGAGAGCATCAAGAGACATGCATAAATTGTCGTCACACTCCGACCATGTGCTCGTGCCGAGGTAATAGTCAGAAGTATGTGAGAACATATAATTTGGAACAAACCGGGAGTGATACGACCACGGTGTCACTTTTGAGCACCAGTCCGTCCGACAAAGATCCTGTCATTGCTCTGGCTTCCTTGGACACAAGGTCTGTGCCGTTCTACAAGCAAAGCCAAAAACCCAAAATAATTTTTTTCCCTATTGAGAAAAAACTTTGAGGGTCAATCTGTTTCTTATGATCCTATATGTATATACAAATATATACTTCTTTCCGTTTAATTTCTTATTTAGCTTTCACTGACACTCCATTTTTTTTGTTCTTCATTTTGCACCTAACGCTATACAATTAATTATTAATAGTAATAATCCTTCTATCGCCATCGCCTCTGCAAATTCTTGTAGTAATTCTCTTTGATTTCTGTTCTTAATCTTGTCTTTCAAGTTGAAGCCCCGAATTATTTGCCATTTTATTGATTTATTTTCTTTTCTATATGAATATTACAACATCTTGTGCACTAATAATCTTGTAAATGCTGACTCAGAGGCACAATTTCCAGTGGAGGAGATGATTATAAGTAGAAAACAAATTCCAGATTTAATTCACATAACGCACTCGCAGATTCTTATTATTACTGTATAATAGATAAACATTACTATATTATTAGAATTTTCGTATCTGCAGCATGCACACAAGACAGTCATAAATCATGGCTCATAATTTCATAATCACTACTGCATTAATTATTTTTTATTGTTGCTGTCGAAGGAAGGAGATTTTTTTTAAACACTTAATGAAGTAAAAGTAAATTAAAATACGTAGAATAGTTGAATATTACAAATAACACTTTCCGTTACTTTTTTTTGTTGGAAATTGTGCCGCTGATCTTATCATAATAATCTTGTAAGAAACAGATAAACTCCGTTTCGCTGTAATTTGTTATAATATATGATCTTCCTTCTTGTTCTCTTATTTATTGGCCTGGATCAAATTAAGTTGTGGAACGAAAGCTAAACGACGCTTTTTGAGTCTTGCACGGAAGTGTGAGGAGATGTCTCGGTGTAAATCAATGATTTGTTTTAAATTTACAAAATATGCCAGTACGGACGGCGGGCTCTAATTTTCTGTCTTTGTCTCCTTATTAATTTAATTTATTTCTCTCTGTCGGCTTATTGATCTTTTGGTATACGGAGTGACTTCATATAAATAATAATAATGATGCTGCTGCGGCCGCTACGTGTAATTATAAACATTCTGATTATTTAGTTTAGCATATTAGCACTTATTGCAGCATTAGTGTACCTACTTAAATAAGTATCTACACTAAACCTTTTCATGTAAAATCTAAGTATTAATATACTCCATAGAATAGTATTTTATGTAATAGATGATTGTATCTAATGTATAGATAATAGTATCTCAGGATTAAATTATGAAAATATTAGGTTCTCGAATTAGATACAGATGGGAACCTATGCATAATAAGAGATTCTGAAGTTCTGTCGTAGAGTTAGTAATGATTTTCTGAAGCATTTAAATGTTTTCCTCTTTGTCTTTAACGTGGGTAATAAGTATAAAATCGAGCAGTTTTTATAAGGGATGGAAATGTATTTTTGATGTGTATATTATAGTTAAATATTTAGTTAGCAAGCCGTGGTGTAAGCGGCACTTACATATATGATGATTGCATCGAAATTGCATGAGACTTTGAGATATTCACCATATGAACTGTTGCTTCAATACATTATTATACGTATGTACTACATATTTAAATATATTTTCAACAGAGAGCAATGAGTGCTCGAATGTGGTAATAGTCTACAGTGATTAAATTGTGTTCTATTATTTTATTGTAGTAAGGGACCAGTTCGTGAAACTCCATCACAATCCAAGCCGGAACAACCTTCAGGTTTGAAAGGATTCAAATCTATAGGTTTCCTCCATCATCGGGCGGATCCTGGAGTCACAAATGAAACTACTACGGCAACAACCTCAACGTCAAAGTCCCTTCTCCCCCAAAATAATTCAAAGCGTCTCAACTCATTCCCTGTAGGTGAGAAACCCAAAGGACAACTGAATGGCAAGAAGAAGAATCTCCTGAAACCTGGCAGTAAAGCTACGAAGATGATGTTAATATTGAGGAAAAAGAAGAAACCTAGGAGTCCCAATGACGCAAACCTGTCTGAATTCGTCATTCAACCTGCAACGGAGAATGAAGTTGGGAAGGAGAATTCCGGAGGACCGTGTTCCAAAACGGTTAACATACGGAAAGATGCCTGTAGGGCATTGAGTCAAACTAGTGTCGATTCAAATAATACCATTAGTAACAGTAGTCTTCAAGATCTAGATGAGAATGAGTACACTGGAGAGGAGCTCGCTGGGGTTTTGGCGGAGCTGAAAGAAAGTATGGAGTCCCCCAAAATCATGTAGCTCTGCAGAGTCTCATTCTAATCAATATTTCTAAAAGATTATATACCTATACAGATATACTATAGAACCCAGTTATACATATACTCCGTGTTATAAAAATTTGATCGTAATTAGAAGAAAATTAGTAATTATATGTATACTACTTCTCTGAAATGTTTTGTCCGACACTAATAATATCTGTTTGTTAGATATAATTACATGTATACATATTTAAATAGTCACTTTATAAATGTACTGATGGAAGTTTCTTTCTTATTTTGCTACGTAAATTGTATTCAATTGATAATAGTTTTACTTGATTTTCAATACTGTCTGTTTTTATCAAGAAATTGTATACAAAATAATGAATTTGATGTTTGTATAATATGTGTGGTAATATTATAAATATTCTATTAATTGTAAGATCATTAAAATAGTTACATCCGGTGTGTGCAAACAAAGTTGGTGTCGGTATGCATTGTGCAATGAAAATATTTATTGAGAGCCGGTCTTCGCCACGTTCTTGATGTGTTTACAGTATATCACTTATAACATATTAGCAGATCGCCCTTTAAGATGCTTATAGCTGTATATTCAGTTTGATCCCTGATACAAAGGTCGTTATCAACTACACCAGTAAAAATTGGTAAACTTTTTTGAGTGAACTACTTAATTTATTAGTGCAATGATGTATAATTTATTAGTGCAATGATGTATAATTTATTAGTGCAATGATGTATGCGTATAGTCAAAATCTGATCAAAACAGTAAAAGTAATGAGTAATAAGTTGATGTAAAGTCTGGAAGGGCGAAGAAGCCACCACCGCCTATAACTGTAGTTAACTCTTAGCTGTTCATTTAAAATATAAAGAAATCGTTGTTTCGCTTAATATAATGCAGGTAATAATTTAACTTTTTCCCACAAATGTTCCAATCTATAAAAAAGTGTTCACAATCACAAGCAAGACTACGAGCCAGCAGGTGTAATTATTTGGAGATTGAATACCCGTGAGGTTTAGACTCCCAAAGTTTTCTTTTCTTCTACTACAACATCTAATAAGTAAAGTATCGTTTTTGTACGTGTTGCTTCTCTCACTATCGATTTCAATACTTAATTAAATCTTATATAATTATATCAAATAATGTGTGGAAATTTATCGTACGATGAGTAGATTAGTAGTTATAGTAGTATTAGTGTATCTTTAATATAAGAATCCAAAAGTCAACAATTGTACTACAAATTATTTTAACTTTTCATATATAGATTTTTTTCATTTTAGTCGTCGTTATGAGTGTAATGTTGTGATTCTATTGATGTTGTTTATGGATTTGTAAAATATAGTGATAGGAACACACATAATTATATTATTGTCCAGACGTCTGTGCTACAGTGAGCATGTATCTGTAATTATTAATAGTGAAACATGTATCTTATATTTTTGTTAATTAATTAATATTCAAGGCTTGTCTTAAGTTATAATCCTGTACCTCGTATCAATATAAGTATAGGTGGATGTTTATTATATACATACAAACAAAATACAAATAAGTAATACTGATGTTAAAAAACCCATTTTACTGTTTATAGAGTATAATGTAATTCGTTTAAGATTTAAGATGATGACTACCATGGAAAAGGAAAATGTGAACGCATGATGATTAGCTTTTGCTAAGTTTAAAAATATGGGACAAGAGAACGAATTAATGGATAAAAGATGAAGCACTTAAATTACTCAGAAACTTTAGACTGTATATACATAGTTCCATGGTAGGGAACACACTACATCCGTGTGTGACGGAGTAGACTATAAAACTATATAAGCACCTGAATCTATTGTGAAATTTATTTTTAAATATGTTTGTGTCATATATGCAAACTATATACAATTACCTAAAGATTAAATCGTCTTGTTGGAAATGATGGTCCAGCTTAGATCAAAACCAAAAAAATTAGAATATACATAGATACATATATATCTAAATATCCATATAGTAGTCTTCGAATCCGTTCGAGTGATATATTTCAGCGGCCAATTTGCCAAAATTATAAAAATAATTATTACATACCAAGCCATCTCTTTGCCGTAAGTCAATGTATAAGTGTATATTTTAATCATGGTGCTAATCAATTTTCATAAACATTGCCACATGCGAATTTTAAATACTTGGGAAACTATTTTTACAGTAGAATTATTTAAATCAGAATAGAATTATTTAAATCCGATACAATCAATACTCGTCCCTTTATTCCGCCATTTTCTACAGTTTCGTTCTACATAATCATAAGTCTCTTCAACAATCATTATTAATATGTTCATTTATTTATTTTGTACTTATATTCTTAATTTGTAAGAGTCCAAAAAATCTATCCGTATAAGTTTTAGCATGGAGCCCCCCTGTTTTGTACATCAAAGAATGTTTCGATGATATTGATTATACTACTGCTTTCGTCATTGTTTTGAACCTGAAATTTAAAAGTTTGGGATTAAATTAAATGTTAAAAACAAAAATATTCCCCCCATATAATGTATTCCCCTTTTTGGTATTTCTCATTTCTACGTCATCTTCAGTGCCATGTCTCATTACTAAAAGTAATTAATGTAATTATTATATTCTAAATGTCTGTGTATGTATATCTTGATGTTGTGGATTACCGTCGTCAGTAATAAAAAAAAACAAAATATTTATTAAACACTTTGTAAGGTTGTCTGTGTTGGGATTTGGATCGTCTACAAAGAACTCATATGGCGAATAAAAATATTATTTAGTAGTTATTTAGTAGATAGCTGTATTAGATTTGACTATTGCTGAATTTGTCGAGAGAGATTTGGCTGCACAGATAGTCTCGTCGAGGTGATGAGAGACTTAAGGGAAAGTCTACTCTATACTCTGTAACACAATAATATTACTTTCGATTTCATTTTCATCATTCATAAAAATCACGACGGTGATTTGATTGACTTAATGCACACTTGCTGCATACATGAATTTGATTAGGTATACATGAATTAAGTGTATGATCTAATGTCATCAATGCAATATGGGAAGACTAACCCCATGGACAATTATGTAGTTGGGATCTATACACAGATGAAAGCAGAGGCACAGATGTACAACAATCTGTATATTATCAATTATTATTATATTATAGTTTCCTTCAACTTTGGTTTGGTTGTATACTCACGAGTTTCTATTTCACCTTTTTACATAAACATACCTGTTTTTGGTCATAAGATGAATGAATTTCGTGCAATTGAAAGTGAAACTTACTTATTGCCTAATGACCAGTTAAATAATTATTATTCAGAGAATACCAAATATCCTCCTAGTGCATACATAAAAACATACAGAGGATTTTTTTTATTCTTATCGCACTCAATTTTCTCGTCACCCATAAAAGAGCATAAAAGATTGCATTTTATACAGCAGGACGTAACGATGGAAGAGCTTCATGTTCATCTGAAAAAGCAGTAAAAAGTCAAGTTTGCTACTATACAATCAAGTCCGTCAGAAAAGCTCATAACTCAACTATATATTATATTCCTTACGTAAAAAAATCTTTGTAGAAATGGAAACTGAGCCAGTGTTACATCTCTCTCCACTCCATCCTAACCACCAACAACATTGAGAAAACAGCTATAGAGGAAGGAGATAGAGATGGTAATGATCTTATTAAGATTATTGTGTAGCCCTTAACATTTATTTGATAAAAACCTCTAACTTGAACTTTACTTGTGTGGAAAGCTGTCATCTCTCTACATGCGAATTGTGTTATTCCTCCCAACCACAATAAGCATTGTTGTCAGTCGTCCGTGCGTTTTTTCTGCACATTTTTATTTACTCTCAGCACTTTCGTAATGACACAATAAATATGCACGTGTGTAGCCTGCCTTCCGCTCTTGCCTCACGCTGGTTTCAAACCGCTTCTCCTGTCATTTTCAACCCCGTTATCACCTTTTTTATGGATCTCGATCCCATTCGAGGATTTCTTTTATCGTAACTATTCTGCAAGGCAAATTTGATTATTGTGATTATTCAACCCACAATAAATTCGAAATCATAGGAAAAATTTTTAATTTAATTTTTTTAATATTATAGAAATTTTCAAATTAAAAATAAATAACGGACTACAACTTTTGATGTAATATAATATCTTGAAAAAATTAAAATATTTATTAAAAAAATACAAATGAAACAAAATTAAATAAAAAAAATTAAAAGCATGAATCGATAAAAAACAACAAAATTAAATAGAAAAACATGAATAAACAAAATTAATTAAAAATTAAACAACACCATAAAATAATAAAATGGTTGTTGTAATAACAATTATTTCGACGAAACCGCAAGTACGAAAGTCAGGTTCACGTTATGACTGCACTTGAATAACGTCGAGTGCATTATAAACTTGAGGAAATTTGTACAATTTACAATAAAACTAATTACAATTTCCAATATGTATTGCTCTTTTATGACCTCATGTCCGCTAGAATTTCTAAAAAGAAGGTAATAGTTCTGAAAATATAAAAAAATGTTCTGTAATTTCTCTTTATAATCCATTACCACGCATTTATTATCTTGAAATTATTACTGCACAGGAAAAAACTGTTAAAAGCTTCTATACAGTTTAGTTACACATGAGGGTTTTTCATTCCTGCCAATCTGTCTACACACTTGATTTCATTTCATCTATATTGTATCTTCCTTCCTGCCCCATACAGGGCGGCTCAACGAAAATCCTAAACACACACACCTTTCCTTCTATAAGCAAACTCCTACTCTTATATATTGATACTCAATACTCAATGGTCTTCTTTCAGATGAACAACATCCCCTGGTGAAGACTCAATTGTTGCAGTGCACTCGCATTGTTAACCTTTAAGTATCTGTATAGCCACTCTATAGTAGCTTTAAAGCTACCAATCCTAAATACCAAATCAAATAGAGAGATTATTATTCTCTTTACAAGTTTGAAGTGGAGCCAAGAAAAGATTACAAGAAAAATCCTTTGAAGCTCTCTGCAGTCCAGTTTCACTCTCGTTATCATCAGCTTCACCAGGATTTTGTGTATACGGAACATTTTCCCTAAATTTCTGAATCCTTATAGTGTCCTTTAGGGAACAGTTGAAAATATTTTCGCCAATTATTTAGACTTTAATTTACTAATAATTATTATTATTTACATCTTGATTTATCTTCTTTACACTTCCAACAATATTTACAGAAGTATAATTCAACCCCGACAAATTAATTTTATATAAATTTTAATTGAAATTAAATATCTTCCATTCTTATCAAAGCTTCGAAATAAAATTAAAATAAATATTGTTGGAATTTGAAATTACATTCTATACTCGTGCTATCAGTGAATCTGAGTTGGTGCTATTGGTGTGTCAATCCAATTCGTCCCTGTCCGATTAAATTAGTAGAATCAACTAGAATGTCACCGTATTTCCTACAAATCCCATGCTTGCCATGGAGGAATCTCAATGGAGCAAGGTCAACATCAGTAGAGGAATCTCCGCCGGAACATCTTCGGAAAAATCTTTCGTCCTTCTTAAAACTTTACACCACTTCCCTAGTTTTGCTCATTTTGAGCACCAATTGCATCATTAACGCCGCTCCCTCACCAGGCCTGAAATTTTTCGGAACTTCACACGCTGCAGCAGCACCAACGTCCCCACCACATCCGCCGGTATTTGCGAGTTTCACAAAAGGCATTAATGATCGGAACCGTCGGAACAGCAATACTGGATCGAGTGGTGGGACCTCGTTAAATGAGTCACGTGAGTATACCAAACAGCTTGAGGAAGCCTTGCGGGATGATAAGGTTTGATGTTTGTTTCCTTATTCGTTATCAGATATTTCACTTTCGGTACTTATTACAGTAATAATTCTAAATTTAACTTACCTATTTATTTTTATTTACTTTAACATTATGAGAACGAATTTGAGCGCAACACGCATACATATATACAGTAATAATTATATATATAGAGCATGGAAAATTAGTTGATATCTCAAAGCTGCGGGGATTTCTCAAACGATAATACATAATGATTATGTATCTGTATTAGTAAAATAATCTTTAATATTTTTTAAAAATGTTTAAAACTGTATATGTTTAAATATTGAAGTTGATGGATAATCAAATAGATAATTTGTCAATTTATTTTCATAAATTATTGTAAGAAAGGAAGTTATAGACATTTATAATTACTTATAGTAGTTACAGATACATACTATAGTTACACCACTTTGATGAAGATGAAAATAATTTGTTACACTCCAACATGTTGTTGGAAGAAGTTAATGTAACTTTGTACTCTCTTTAATTAAAATTAGCATGAGCTATATTGAAGATACAATGTACTTGTATAGGTATCTACATGTAGTACATACATCTTATACAGATGAAGTATACAATAGCACATACGTACTTGAACATTATAGTGTATAATAACTACTATTACGATCGAGCTGTATGCCACCACCGTTTTTCAAAGCAATCTCACCTTTCCCCAGTCTGACTACTGATGAAGTAGAGCATCATTGATGTTGATCGATAATTTCCCTCACTGATGTAATCAACGCTGCTGATATACATATGTACGTGCATGTATATATCTGTGTATAGAAATGCAAAATGGACTGGGATGATCCTAAATAACAAGTTTACATACAACATCTGGACATATAGAGGATTATAAGTATAGATGATGTGTGTTGAGTTGATGAGTGCAAGAGCGTGCTTGAGATTGAGAGTATCAGTATACGTATTTGTTGATCTAAGTACTTAAGTTACTTAAGTTACTATAGGTATATTTCATACTTACTATTACACTATATATACGATTTACTTCTGATTGAAAATTGAAACACGCTGACATATGAAAGTTTACAAGTTTCATGAGCTCTTTAACAATAACATTATACCTATATAAGTGCTGAGTATATACATATAGTTATATCAGTATAATCAAAGAAGTATATAGTAAACCTTTACTTTAATAGAAGATAACTTTATAGTAAACAGTTGCGTAAAACGTAAAAGTATAGCCGCATTCTGAAAAGGTTTTTCCATCCTCTTAATGTTTATGTATTAATTAGCCAGTTTAAATAGTCAATAATTCACCCCTAAACTACATATTCACTTGGTTTAGTTTTTCGATGTTGTTGTATATCTATATAGAGCTGTGTATGACTAGAACTTTGGGGTTGCCTCTAATGAGAGTTGAATACAAGATCAGCTTATTAGTTCCCTTGGCATCCTACCGGCATTCTTGTCAGAAGTAATTAAAGTCAAAGGAAAAGATACTTGTAAAAAGAGTTGCATACATTTTATGACAGTCAGGAGTGTGCTTTTATCATGAGGACTTGCCCCGGCGTGCTCTAATGAGGTGTGAGAAGGATTATAGTTTGAAGTGTTTTAAACAGCATGCCATCATTATTTGTTGACAAAATGACATTTTTGATGTGTGAAGTGTTTCCAAACACGCAAGCTGTTTGATTCGTACTTCTAAACATATGCATTAGGAAATATATAAGTATAGGAGGAGGTTAAATTATTATTATGGCAAGAGTTACATACTGAATAATCCATACTAGACGATGAGAAGATAACTTATTTTAAAGATTTCTTCAATAGGACAATTATTTCTTCTTTGCAGAGTATAAAAGGCTACTGCCAATTGCCAGGTTTAATGCTCTAAGTTCTATACAGCAATAATAAACATTATATACCTATATACCTACCTTATATGCATATATATTAAGTATCAACTGTTTCTTAAAAGCCTTCGCTATAATTTTCTAAAACTGATGAATTATGCATGATTTCGAGACTCATGAGGAGATCTTCATGTCTAAAGTATAATTATTATTATGTACACCTTAATCGAAGATCGAGCGCATATGAGCAATGCTTATTATTATATATGTGTTATTATATGAGCACACGGTCGGCAATATCCGGTTCTCCACTCCATACACTTAATTATATAAATATGTATATACTCTATAGAAGTATATAAGGTGTTGAAGCTCATATCATGAAAGCATATATACCTACCTAATTAATTATATGTTACTGTCCTCATCTGTTTATAAGATGCCCGAAGTAGGAGAGACAAGTTTATAATATGATTTTGAAATATTACAATAGCTCTATTATGCTTTCGGTATCTGTAATCAATTAAAGAGAGCCAGTAACAGGTTAAAATATGCATGTTCAGGGGCTCAGGTGTGAAGGTAAATTAATATTTTAACAGTATTTTCTATACTTTCTGTATGTAATAATATAAGCTTGCAAGATTATACCTGTAGTAAGTACAAGCATACAGTATAATTATACATAATATGATGTACAACACATACATACTATATAGTATATACAAATACAAGATACAACTATACTTTCAGGTATGTTCAGTGATTCGCTCAAAAGTTCAGGTGACTTTATAGAAGTTGGACTATATATTATCAATAAAATAATGAATAAGAGGTAATCAGAGAAGATATTAATATTGGACCAGACAGAATTGTAGGTTAATAATTCGAGCATTAATTCAAACTAGCAAAAAAAACTTAAACTACATAAATATAATACTGTTGACTATACAATTTATTATTCTTGGATGGTTGCCGACTATACGGACAGTCACACTTGACACTGCCAATTTGACCTTTTAGTACAATATCTGGACTGTTAAATCTTCCAAGCATACCAGTTACCAGTTTTCAACTTCCAAGCATATATACTACAAGCAAAATTATAAAAACGAATTTACAAAGAAATGACATTGAAATTATTTAAGACAGATTTAGAAATTATGAACCCAACCCAAGTTTTATGTACATAAATGTTTATTGGACTTTTTGCTAATTATTTTAATACTTTAAACTTCCTAATTATTTTAAACTGGCAATTTCTCAATTTGAAAACTACGATCCATATATAGAATATACATAGTCCATGTTTGTCAACATGGAGGAAATAGCAACAAGTCTCACAAAGTTATACTTCCAGATATATACAATATGAAAGCATGAACTAGATTTGTAGTAGAGAAAATGTTTAGCTAATTTAATATAATGGAAGTTGTGTGATGTTATTATCATAAATAAATAATACATTTACTATTTACCGTTCTTCCCATAATGAGATTAGTCCTCTAAGTAATAATTCTTCACTATATTTAATGTGACAACAAGTGCGATGACAATATACTTTCAGACTTTGCTTATTATATAGCGTTGAAACTATATATACTTTTCGTTATTTTGTGCATATGGGAAATGCGTGTGTGTGTCTGTAATTTATTATTTATTATTGTTGAAAAAAATATGTCATAGGTTATGGTCTTTCTTATCTCTAATAATATTAATTATTCCTGCCTTCAAGAACGGCCAACATTAATGATCTTGTCTGTGTTTGGCTTGTTGACATTGTAAATTTGTAAAGATGTACAACACAACAACAGTGTTAGTGTGTGTGTATCTTCATCATCATTGCATTGGCAATGTCAAGTTATTTGCATGTCAGCCCTGCCGTTAAGTTACATTTCAAGTGTAGTAGGTAACCCGAAAAAGGTGTTTAGGGTCAGTTATAGATGAATAGATAAAATTTAGCTACAGGTTTCAAACTTTCAAGGGAGCATATATTATTAAATGTGTATAGAAATAAGGGCAATGGATGCTCAAAACTCAGAAATATACTTTGTACACATACTTGATACTTGAATATTCTATATAGTACATATAAACATGTATCGTCGGCGAAGGATCCCAAAGTACCAATCTCTATCCCTTCAACACAGAAATTAGCACTTTTTGATACTTCGCTGACGATTATAAATATATGTAGTATATTTATATATATACAAGTATATTTAGTATTCTCATATATAATTACTAGTAAGTAAGTATATAGATACATATAGCTCTGACTTGTATGAATGAATGAGTGTGAATGAATGGTGAATGTCTACTTGTGTATAGGAAAGGCCGAGTTCTTCAGGTTCTAGATCTTCACGAAAATACGATCCTCTATTCACTTTACAGTTTCGGGGTTTAGCTGATTTACTCCGCCAGTCGACAGGATGTCCTGAATGCGGTAAAACACTGAGACCTTGCGGCTCCCTTCATTTCCTATTTTTCTTTTTTTTTACTTCTATATATTCTAAACATTTTCACACTGATTGCAGCCTTCACTGCCGCGTTGCTGACACTTTCTTTCAAGAAAATATTTCGAAATAAAGATCCTGAATTTTTAGAATGCTTGAAGTTCTATCCAATTTTTAAAGATCAACCAACGATCATATTTTGTACTTTCATTTTTCCCTACCATTAATTTTATTTTACATTTCTCTAATTTCCCCGAAATCTGTTTTCACTATTTTTTATTCTCCATAAGCCCTTTTGCTATTTTCACTAAATTCTCTCAATGCCCCATAATTTTCTATTTTCACTAAATTCTCCATGTGCCCCATAATTTTCTATTTTCACTAAATTCTCCATCTGCCCCAGAGTTTTCTTTTTCACTACATTCTCAATTTTCAACTGAATGTTTTTTCCATGAAAATCTCAACTTTCTATTTTCCCATAAAAATCTGCATTTTCTATTTCCTCTATTTTTCCCCGAATTTTATATATCCCATTTAAATCCGAATTTCCATTATAATTCCAAAAAATATTGTTTTCAATGAAAATATAAAATATTGACAATTCATCAAAAAATATTCATAATTTGATTTTCAACTAAATTTTGATGCTAGAAAATACAAATTTACTGATATGTTCTTGCTTAAAAGTCAGTCAACAAAGCCTGAAGTCTGCAAAGTACCGGGGAATGTTTCTATATAACCTGGATAGTCATAAATAAATTGAGAGATGAAATGTAGTAGTAATAGGAGTTTGCTGGAGTAATGCGAAATTCTTTCTTCTTTCATAATAATATTGCTAAATATTGAACTTGCCTTTTCTCTATATTTATTGACCTTTCTTCTTACGTTTACTCAAAATGCCCGGATTCTGCCCGGATTATGCTAATATGACTTTTTACTTAAATATATACGTACTTACATATCTAATTAATGCCATATATGGTAGGATGTAGAATAATTCCAGTTGGCCATTTTTAGATTGTAATGCTTTTGACCCGATGAAATTATTATTAGTTTGTGGAATTAGCCATCGGGAGGAAAGAATCGTGGGGGGTAAAGTGGCGGAGATAAACTCGTATCCGTGGTTGGCGGCCCTGGAGTACAAGACGAAATTTTACTGTGGGGCTACTTTAATTAGTGATCGATACATTCTGACAGCTGCCCATTGTGTTCACAAGTGAGTTTCTATGATTTTTTGAAATTATTAATTAATTAATTTTAATTAAAAATATTTTAGAAGAAAGTTAGTATGATAAATGAATGTGATAAATCATTTTAAAATATTATTGTTTCTCCCGCATCAGCGTTCCTAAAGATCAGATCACAATCGTATTCGGAGAACATGACCGGAACTTGACCCAGGAATCCCCAACTCATTACCGCAAGATCGATACGATCACAAAACACCCGAGTTTCGCCAGGTCCAATTTCTATAACGACATTGCTGTCATCCGCATGGACAAGCCCATTCGATTCTCAAGATACATCTCGCCCGCCTGTTTGCCGATCGACCTTGGTAAAATTCTTTGTCTACCTTAAAAAGAACTAATCTAAATACATACTGTCATGTCACATCTAGATATTTTGTACTTAAAAAATGTTTATCCTGGAAATTTGATGTTGGTGACTTGGTGACTAATTAATTCAAAAATGTTTCGACAGAAGATGAGGATTTCGATGGTCATCGAGGAACTGTAGCCGGATGGGGAAGAACCCAAGAAAAAGGTATGTAGACATACTTCGAATTATGATTATACTTGAAAATACAGTATCCTATAGTATTATTTATTATTTTAATGTAATATTAATGGGTTTGACCCATTTGACATTATTTTAATTGATCATTTATTCGATTTCAGGCAAGCCGTCCCACATTCTCCGAGAAGTTGAAGTTCCAATAATTACAAATGATGTAAGTGTTGATCTTGTTGTTACGACCTTATTGTATGGTCACAATCAATAATCTATTAAATAAAAACTAATTAAAACAATATTAACCTGGCTCTAATGATCAACCTGAAAATGTTATTAATATTACATTTTTCGTCCACATCAGGAATGCACCAGCCCGGAATTTTCGCATTATACAAGCAGGGAGATCACAAACAATATGATGTGCGCGGGTTATGTTGATGGGAAGCTCGATGCTTGCCAGGTAAAATCAATAATCAATATTATTAATAATAATAATTTGTTTAATAATCACCTGCACTAATAAATTGGATAAGTCAGAATGATATTGCATATTAAATTTTTAGTATCTAGATAAATTAGTGCACACTGCGATGGCAACAATAATTAATTATTTATAAAAAATGCGTTGTAATGATTTCCAGGGCGATAGCGGCGGTCCACTTAACTGGGAGAGGGACGATGACACCAGCAAAGAGGGTGTCAAATATGTGATCGGGATAGTGTCCTGGGGTCAAGGTTGTGCTCGGCCTAAGTACCCCGGGATCTACACCAGAATAACTAAGTATCTTGACTGGATTCGTGAAAACACTCGGGATTCATGCTTTTGCTCCAATCCTTAGATTAGAAGTTTCATTATTTTTATAATTTTTTTAAAAATAATTATTATTGCTTCCTTTCGTTATATACCTTTGTATAGTTCCCTATATACTTCTTGCACTGGAATGCCGTTGGTAGGGAAAATTTTGTAATACCCTTGAAGATTCACACATGATTTTAAGATTACCTTAAAGGGAATCCAGCTATGTACTATTAATCCTTAAATATACTTATAAGTTTTATTTTTTATTTGAAAAAGTACTTTTGTTGGAGATCTTTCCATTCTATTTTCTTTTACTTACTAAAACTTTTACCATCAGAGGTGTCATTTGAACCTTGAGGATCTAAAGCTATACAGTCGATTAGTTTGTGCCGTATGATCTCAAAAATACATGTTACGCATATGAAATTAATTATTAAGAAGAAGAATGAAATTCTCGTCATCAATAATACCACGTAAATGTAATAAAAATATGAATACCGATTAAATAAAATATTTGACAAGAATGGTTTTAAGTGTTACACAACAGAGTTTTAATTATTAAAAGAGAGTGTGAGACTTACAGTGAATTCTAGTTTACAGATGGCTTACCTATTACATATAATCTGTGGCTACACTACATATGACACTCAACTATAATAAACTGTTACTCTTAACAATCTGCATAAGATTTTACATTCCTCGCACCATTCCACATCAAGACCCTGATCAAAAGTATATTTAAGTACATTATATATTTTACTACTGTATTTATTTTTAAAGTTTAGTTTACACAGAATACATGAAGGTATGAGATACTCATCTAATACGGAATACGGAGGCTACTACTTCTGCATAAAAATCAGCATAAACCAATCTGACATTCCCTACCCGAATATAGAATGTAGTCATCATTCATCATTTGTTGTAGAACAAGTGTGATAACATTTAACATTTAAGGTTTAATTCAAAAGTATTCAGACTTAAAACACCGTACAGTTTTTATTATCTTCAAGATAAGAGAGAATTTGATTAAGTAACGAGACACTGACGTTGGTTCGACAACAAAACTTAACTACTCGCAATAATTCATCCAATATTGGGAAACAAAAATTATTATCATTGATAGAAAGAAATATGCGTACGTACTTTTTCTACAAGTGCGACGCTGATTTCGTGTTAATAAGGTACATTACCAAAGTTTAAGAGAGTACATCTTCCCTATAATAATTATTATACAACAGGGGCTATGGAACACACTTCGAAAATGCCATGCCACAAGTTGAAAAGTTGAGGGTTATTAAATCTGGGAGATTTTAATTTGAGGAAGATAAATTGTGAAAGGTAAAATACTATAGAACTGATGATAGTACTTACTTTCTCACGCATTATTATTGAATCATTATATTGATATTTGTAATGGCCACATATAATATAAGAAAGTAAAAAATGACGTTACAATATACTGTACATGTTTTTATAATATTACTATTTTGCTTTAGTCAAAATTATTTTCAAGCTTTCGGTAACTCCCGCTAGACGAACGTCGCTGTCTTGTGGATGACGGACGTCGCCCCTCGACCACCATGGCAATTATCTAAAGAGAAAACACATGATAAATAATATAGACTGACCCGTGTCGGTGACATATTATGTCTATCTTGTAGATTATAAATAAATTATTAACATATTATTATTAATAGCCAGTTACACTTACACGCTTCTTGTTATGAAATATCAGCCACCCTATGCCACAGATGGCAACAAAAGTGAGGAAATAGTTGAAGAACCCAACATCCTCGTCCTCTCCATATTTTTTGTATCTAGTATTAGAACTCTCCCATCGGTCATTCTCTTGGCGTGGATTGCCTACGGGCAAGTCAAAGAAATTTGACGGCTGCTGATTTTTCCCGTTATCACTATTTTGCTTGGCAGCGTCGTTGTCTTTGATTCCCTCGTCTACTTGAGTTTCTTCCACATCCGTTTCATCTTCTCCAGAATTAGGCCCACCAGGCAGATCAGACATTTTTGAAACGGGAGGTTGCACCACTTTTGGATTCTCTGGGGCAGTTGGCATCTTTGTAGATGACGTCGAGCTTGACGATGAAGTTGAAGCTTGTGGTGTTGATGTGGAGGGCTTACTAACAGCTTCCGTTAGTTGTTCCTTGGGATTGGGACCATTTAGTGAGGTCTCCCCGGACTTATCTTCCCCTCCAGCTAAATCTGGTTTCGCAGATTTGTTTTCTAAAGCTCCGCCAGTCATTGTTTGTTGAGGGTTGCTACTACTAACTCCCGTCGCAGGGGAAGTTTTGCCATTTGAACCAGGACTGACATTAGTGCCCGGACTGACATTAAAGCCAGCAGCAGCATTGTCGTCTGTATGCTCATTGTTATCAGAAAGTAGATTTGTGCCATTGCTGTCAACCTGAGCTGTATTCTTTGAAGGTTCATCGTTCTTTTTCGTCTTCTGGGACCCAACTGTACTCTCGCTATGTGAATCTTTATCGACTTTCGTTAGCGCAGGGGAAGGTATACCTTCATTTTGTGATGACGTTCCCGCTGTATTTTTATTTGCATCTTCCGAGTGCTCAGATTGCAAATTGTCATGTACACTGTCTTTTGAGCTAGAATCCACTCTCGGAGAAGTAGCGGAATCCATGACAGCACTGCTCATTCCATTTGTATCTTTAGGAACTTGCGGACTATTGGCGACACCACCTTCTACTATAGCATTTGTGGTTTTAAGTAGTCCGTTGCTGTCTGTCTGCAATGTGGAGGAAAGGTCCTTGATGTTCGGTGGATTTTTGTCCTCCTGTTTATTATCTTCGACCTTCAATCCCTCGACGTTATTCGACATTTGACTCCCTGCGGGGCTTGAACTGCTCTCATCAGCAACAACTGAATTAGATCCTTGAATTGCGTTAATGGCACTGTGAGCTGAAGAAGCTTGAGGGGTTTCATGAGACTGAATGATCTGAAACGCTTTGAGGATTAGTATACAGACGGAACTGATTTTCGAATTCTGACTAGATTTATTTTTTGTCGTGCACTCCTGTACACAGCCAGGGCTTATGGTATTGGCCGTGAAGTTATGAAGATATTCAACGTCTTCATGCATTGATTTCACGGGTATGGATGTATTTAGGGCTGAACAAAATGCATCCAAATTTTTCAAGTCCCCCTTGACACTTTCTACGAGAGACATCCAAGTCATCTCAGCTGGGTTCGTCCCAGGGACGCACATTAGACGACTTGCTAATGGCAAATATTTACAGAAATTTCCTGATCCTGGACGATTGCCAGCCTGCTGACACTGATCATTGATTTCTTTTACGACCATTGCCTGGTCGAAGGTGTCCTTGGGTGGATATTTGCAAGTGTCATTTTTCAACAATAAGTGGAGCTCATCCATAAATGAGCGGATAGATTTATTTTGCACTTGTGGCACATTAATGACTAGGAGAATTGTTAAACTCCAGTAGAGAGTCTTCGAAGACCAGTCTTTCTTCATCTTGCCCGCGTTTCACAAGGCTATAAACACCGTTTATAAACTTTCATCAATGAGACCTTGAGCTTCTGGGAGACTTCCGAATTCTATACCTAAAACAAAATATAAATCCGAAACAAGGTTATTACTCGGTCGGAATTGACCTAGAAGCCTTCTAATTCTAACTATTATACCAAAATTGCCCGGAAGTAATTTAAACTTAGGTACATAAATGCCTTTAAAATATACAAAAATAATATAATAAATATTAGTAAAAGAAAACTATATAAAAGAGTTCGCCGAATTGAAAATAAATACAAAAGAAAAGAAACTTACGTGTTATAATTTTCCTTTTTCGCAATAATTGCTTTACTGCCCGAAAAACTTGATGTGATACAAAATAATCATTGTGAAACAATCAATAATAATTACTTTGTTCTTGGTGGATTGTTGATGTTCCTTTGATCATAAGATGATTTGATTTTGCTTTGTCTTTTGGATTGGAATGAGCGTTGGTAAGTTAATAATATTTATTATTATAACTGTGACACAACAAGCCAGTTTAAAGAAAAAAGACGACGTCGTCACTCGTCGAACGTCCTTGTTAAACTTATTTGCTTGTTTTGTTTTACATTACATTACGTATACAAATTCATTCGTAAATGCCGCGCTGCGCATCACATGAGTTGGCAAGTGATGTCATTCCCTCTTCCGCTTCCTCCTTCCTCACCGTTCTCGGCAAAACGTTGAACGCAAGCAGGAAACTTAATAAAAACGAGCGAGAAAAACTTCTGTTGAATGAAAATATTTTTGTATTTATTTTTGTATTTATTTTTGTATTTATTTTTGTATTTATTTTTGTATTTATTTTTGTATTTAT